>JAOEHX010053991.1:20100-88254 GCA_025448015.1 Bolborhynchus lineola | reverse complement strand
AAGCCCTGATTTTAAGCTTCATGGGAGAATTGGGGAGAAATTGCGGCTTCTCAGTGCGATTGATTCCACGACTGCTCAGCTTGATAAGCTCAGCAGAAGATCGTCAGGAAAAAAAATCCTAAAACCTGTGGGGTTTTTTTGTTTGAATAAAAGCCCATGTTATGAAACTGTAGAACTGCTTGTTAGCAGTTTTGCAGCTTGACACAAATGTTACCCATCAGCTGATAGTCTCAGTGGTTGTTTTAGTACTCCAGCCTCTAATACAAATACAGTGATAAATTCCTACAACAAATACCATTGCACTTTGCACTGAATACTTTTTAAAACTTTTTTTACATCTTCTTGTTAGGCATATAAATAGGATTCAGCAGTAGAAGGCTTTTTGTGTGGCTGGAGTAGAAAAAAAGGGTTGTGTACATTTACTTCATGGTTTGAGAATTCAAGGGCACAGAGGAGTTTTTGGCATGTACATCTTGGCTTTAAAGGGAACTGGGAAAGCTACACCAGGCTTCGTTGTGTTTTTCCTGTAGATCTCCATTCCCTTTGCCATCTCTCCTCCCTCTTTTCAGATGGGCTTTGCAACTCCTTAAGGACCTGATACAGCATTGCTCTAGGAGTTTCCTCATAACCAAATCCTGTCACATGAGGATGTCGCTAAGAGGAGAAAAAACCCTAACAAGTTCTAGCAATGCCAAATTACATTCAGTTCTTGCATTTTCACTTGGCATGGTAACAGTTCCAAAGAGCAATTGTTTCACAATCAGGACTTCTGCAGCCTGTTCATTTTCTTTCTCTTACTTAGCTGTTCAGAGACCATCAGACACCAGGCAAGCCAATAAATGCTCATCTGAGCAATAATATAGCATAAACTTCTAGTAAGACAAACTATTTTTTCCTTGCAAGTACAAATTAAAGGGATAAAACTGATAGCATCACCAAAAATAATTCATTTGCATGTCAACTCTTTTCTCTTTAATAAGATTCAGGTATTAATTAAATTAAAAATCCTGATTTTAAGAACGCTTTTTTCCTAAAATAAACCCTCTGTCATGACAGATACAGGACACAATTCCCTTAAAGAAAACTCAGTACTTGCAGCCATGATTCATATGACCTTTTCAGCAAAGAACTCAAATATATGCTAGCTGTTCCTAGGCTGCTTGGACTTAAACTTCTATTAAAAGTTGCATTTATAAATCAGGAGCAACATTTGGAATAGATCAAGTTTCTTTTTAGGCTAGTCCCTGGAAGAAACACTGCTATGCATAGGAATTTTGATGGCTCTCTATTAGGGATCACCAGTAACATCATTTAAGATGCTTTCAATAAAGAGATTGAGTGGTTTATAGCTCTGCCCTCTAATCAGCATTTAAAGGAAAGAAAAAAAAAATCCTTTACACAGCACAGCATATGTGAAAAAAGATGCCTAAAACCCATGCTGATAGCCATGTAACCCACAGGGAAGTTTTGAGCAAGAAGGATTTCTGAATCACAGAGCTCTGGATCACAAGGGAGGAGGAAACCTAAGAAGTTGGTTTTGGTGGGATACTTGTGAAAGAGGCCAAAACCAGCTAGGTCTGGTTAGCATGTCTTGCAGTGAATTGCAGAAATCTGCAGACTCTATGCTTTGTTTCAGGGCCTGTGTGCATTATGGAAGTGAACAACTGACATTAAACAAGCATTGCTTAGAGTCTCAGATTAATTCCTGTCCTTGACAGAAACTGATATTCAATCATTCTCATCCCAGTAAACTCCAGGTGTTCAGCAAAGGTGTCCATGCTGATGAGCCACAAAAGGCTAAAACGCATATTTCTTGTCTTTAAGCATCTGCAGTATAAATGTCTGTGTCTACAAATCTCCCTAGGCTCCCTTTATATTAAGTGGAAGAGAATTTGACCCTATTTTTGGTATCTGCTTTAAGATGGCCTGAATCACACCTTCAAAATGGTTCTTGCTTTTTTTGATTAGAAAGGCAGCCAGTGATGGCTAGCTTAGGAATAGACATTTAAGTAACAGATTTATCAAGGTAGGAGAGATGAATTCCAGACAGAATATACACAGTATGCCTGGACACACATCCCTTTTGTCCTGGTCCTCTGCCAGTGACAAATGACACCTGGCTGGTCAGTGCCACAAGGCACTCCTGGACTATATGTCTGCCTTTCATCAGGAAACCAGAGAAGAGGGAGAAAGGAGAGTGATCAGCTGCTGCTCAGCTCTTGTTCCAGTATGGAATGGGCAAGTGGCTGCAGAAACCACCAGGCCCAAGAACTGCCCATGGCAGGTGGGCTGGAACTAGATGATCTTAAGGTCCTTTCCAACCCTATTTTATGATTCTATGATTCTATATTTTGGGGTCCCACAGCACAGAAATAATCAGTGTGGCTCTTATGAAATGGCTGTATTTCAAATCCCAAGTGCTGTATCAGGAGCCCTCAGCTGGTGGCCTCACTCCTTTCTTAAGTGATGCTTGACATAGAAAAAGAATTCAAATGCATTATGGTTGAAAATCAGAACACTAGGTTTCTTCCTGTTTTAGTTTTTAGGTATAGGAAATTCTGGCTCAGAAATGTTAAAGGAAACCTTCTGCTCAATGTATCAAGTGTGTTCTCTATCAGCACATTAACATGAGCGGTCTGGCAATGCACAAGGTGTTGCTCCACCTGAGGATGCTTGGTGCAGGTAGCAATAGCAAGGCAGGTCACCCTTCCTCATTGTTCTTTGACTTTGCTTTCATGTTATTTCAAAGAGAGGTTAATAAAAAGTGGTTTTCTTTGAGAGAGGCTTGCTTTCTGTGATAATTTTCTGATAACATCATTTGTTTTCGACCTGGTAGTAGGGCTGTGGAATGACATCCCTCTGGACCTCCATGACTATATATTTCACCTGGCAGTAAACATCTCAGTCCCTTCCCTTGTCACTTGATCTGGGATAAAAGAAACCTACCCCTTTCTTAAGAAAAGGAAAAAAGAAAAGGGGGAGATGGTGGGGAATCCCTGGGGGAAGTCATGATAACAGGGAAGATGGGATGTATACTGTACTGGGTGACCATTTTCTGGCAGACCAAATCAAGCCTTGAACTCAAACTCTGTTTATTAAGCAAACAAAATGTTTCACCATGTGCAGTGTGCCTGATTCTGCAGCAACCAGCAGAAACAACCCTGAAACAACCCCATGTGCAGACAAGGAATGAGACAGCACTGCAGTTCTTCAAGCCCTAAACAGAAATCTTTGTGCCAGCTTTGGTGCAATATTTGGCTTGCTTGTAAAAAACATCTAGTCTCCTATAATTTATTGTAAGTGTAATGGAATATGTTTAATTTGATGGAAAGTCCTTGATAAGAGACCAGTGGTGGTAGCATGTGGATGTTTCCTAACTGACATTTGAGAAAGCCAACATGATTTAATCAGGACTCATTTTAAGTTGACTTGTAATTGCCTGTGCAGGAAAGTTAAAAAGTGAGTTCCTCTGTTACTGTGAGATTCTGTTCTCCACATCCAACTGGAATATAATATTGCTGCATTGGCTTGTAGGCCTGTGGGGTTTAAATAGTGCATGCAATCTGGTGCCATGCTGATTTACTAATCCTTGATCTTAGTTGAACATGATCACAGTCCCTGCTTCTGTTCATAAGGGATAGGCTTACTGTTAATTGACAGGCTTTGGCATACTACCAAAAGAACTGCAATGTAGAGAAGGAACTAAATCTGAGCAGAGGATGCATCGGACAAGCCAATTTGGGGGGGGGGGAAGGCGGGAAGAAAATCTATTTAGTAGATCTTTATGCCAAAAATTATTTTCCGTTTTATTGTCTCATTGAAACTACAGTA
The DNA here is from genome assembly GCA_025448015.1 of Bolborhynchus lineola. Lineage (NCBI taxonomy): Eukaryota > Metazoa > Chordata > Aves > Psittaciformes > Psittacidae > Bolborhynchus > Bolborhynchus lineola. The sequence continues at coordinate 84,423 of JAOEHX010053991.1, read as the reverse complement.
TGTTGTTCACATTTTAACATGAAACTAATAAAAACAAAGTAATCTGAAATTACTTTGTGTTTGCAGGGTGATTAAGTAACTGAGACACGATGTTTGGAATCTTCCCAACTGCTCTGCTTTCCCTTTATTTAATTATTGTGTGAACTTTCATATTTGTGTCTGCTCACAGAAAGTTGTATGCAATTGTACACACTATGCTTACCCAATCTCACGTTTGTGATATTGCTTACAGATTCGAAAGAGATTTTATCCAGGGATTGAGGACTACATGCCATTTTACCCAGTGTGTTTGAAATCTGATGGAAAAAATGTCAGTAAGCTGTAGCTTCCTTTCCAGTAACTCCACGGAAGTCTCAGTCTGTTTTCTTTTTATTCAGAACCATGTTTGCCCCACGTTTAAATCCCTTTCTCTAGATTTTTAAACCTGGAAAACTTGAGAGAAGAGATATTGTGAGGGTAGGCTGAAATCCTTTTAGATATATCTATCAGCGCTGCTGGCCTTGCAGTCCTCAGGCACACTAAGTTGAAGAGCAATATTTAGGTGACTGTGGTACTCTTGTAGAAACCACCTTCCGCCAGACAGTTTTGTAGCCTTCAATACAGATGAACAATGTAGGTGTGCTTGATTGATGATAACTTTAATCCTTTCTTGTGTTTTGGATGTGTCACTCATGCTAACTTCGAGCACACCTACCTACAACCAAAAGTAATTACTTTGAATTCCCTGGAAAGCAGTTTTTACACAGTGAGCCAAGCTTCAGGGAATTTCCTGATTAGTTTCAGAATTTCATCTAACCAATGGAAAAGACAAGGGCTCTTTTTGGGTTGATGTAACAAACCTTTCATTGCTGTGCAAGTAAAGAGCAAACCAGCACCCCCCTTTTTGTTAGGTAACTATTTTTTTTTTTCAGCTTTAATGCGGGGGAATATAAGACTGAAAATTGAACAAACTATTTCACACTGAACTCTGGAGCAGGACGGTGCATGGCATCTCTAAAAGTCTCAGGACAAACTCAAATTAGGCAAGACTGCACCAACTTGGAGTGAACTCTGAGCCTTCCCAGCTCTTGACTGCTTCGTATGTTCAGGAGTCCCTCAGTTAACCAAAATGACTCTGGGGCATGTCTACCGACAGACTTGTAGCTTTGTCCAACTGATTGTGTCATCAGTGGTATTTCAGCAACACTGTGTTTTGCATCTGCTAGGCAAAGTTCCAGCTGGTGCATTTTCCACACTGGGTGTACAGAAGTTTCTTTTAAGAATGTCTGTATAGTTGCCTTGCAAACCTAATGCCAAATAATTTATCTCTGACTATGTGCTCACATATGCTACTTGGAGGCGAAAACCGTGATGTCAACAGTCATTTCATTAGTGTATGCTTAACCCATCTGTGAAGCCTATGGATGGTGAGCAGACATGTACACATCAACATGAGGATTTTGCTCTCAATATCCATCAGTTCAGTAGAAAAATCAAACATTACTTGAAGCCATCCCATGGCGTCTTCGGTGGTCTCAGGCCTCCATGGCTACAACAGACTACCAGAGTTATTGCCAGATAACTGCAAGTTCATGTAAGTCTCTGTCTTAATGATGGGGGTCAGTTTATGCTGAATTTGGTATCAATCAGAATTAAAAAGTCCTCCTTCAGCTTATCTGTGCTGCTCTTTACTGCTGTCTCTGTTATTCTGTAGCATAACTTCTTCTCTGTCATGCCAGTTGTCTACGAGCTCTTGGTTTTGTCATGAAGGTGAGAGCCTCGATGCTGTACACCAGATTCTCACCCTAAATATATGAGATGGGAGACATTCCTGGGTCCAACACCAGAGAAATGAAATGGAGCATTTTTCTTGCCCTCTAATTATTTTTAAGCAGGTTAAAACCAACAAAGACATAAGAATTGCTAGTCTCGACAGGTCAATTTAGGCAACATTTCATAAAGTGATGTTTAGATAGCAGTGAAAATTCAAGACAAAAAAATCGTATGTTTTTATAAGACAATTACCAATAGTTTTCCTCACAGGATTCTGGGCATCCTGCAGTTGTGACAATCCAGATATTAAAAGATCTTTGTCTTCTAACCATAAAGGCTTATCCTATGGAAACACCAGATGTATTTTTTCTGGAGCTTTGAGAGAAGCTGAAACCTTCCACCTTCTCTTAAAGATACTGGACTGTCCATTTAACTCTGAACTGATAGTAACAGTTGTACATATTTGAATGATCTAAGAATAATCTTGATGTGATCACTCAGATTGCTTGAATTAATAGAGGTATGAAATTGAAGTGGATTAGCTAAATCACATTGAAACTCTATGTGCACATTCTCATCAAAATTAAACTGGGCTTAGTACTTAGTTTCATTTATTTCCTGCTGTGATGGCTGAAAAGCGTTTCAAATCAGGGCAACTTTAATTCTGAATTGGAAAACCCACAGGGGAGGTGAATATATTTTACCTAAGGTGCATTAAAAATTAATTTGAATTAACTTTTTTAAGAAAATCTCTTACTCTTATCTTGAATGAGAGAAGAACATATTTGCACGATGCTGTAAATTGAAAAATGGTTTGTCACAAGGCAAATGGAAAAATATGAGGTGAAAAATAAGGTCTATTCTCAAAAAGATATTAAAAAAAATATCCCTATAAAATTAAGGAGAGTTTCAAATTAAACAAATTGCCTGGAAAATTCAGCTATCCCCGAAGAGTCATTGTGTTCAATTTGGAGACAGCACACAGCCACTACAGTGTGAAACATATTTGCCTTAATTGCTAATCTCAGAGCAGTCTCCTCCAGGAAGTTGCTTCCCACCTTTCATTAATAAGACTTGACTTGTGAGAGGTACCTGCAAACATCTGACAACTGCCTTATTATAAATATTTTATTAAAAGTACTTATTTTATAAATAGCTTTGTGCATTGGCAGACACTTTTGACTAATGTTGGCAAATATAAGATACGATTAAGTAGCTCACCAACAATTCAAAGCCGGGGAAACTTATTGGAAGGATGCTTAAAAAAATCTCAAGTTAAAAATCAGGACATGTAAACAGCTCTGGAAAAGAAAAAAGTATTGTTGTGAGAATGTAATGTATTTATAGAGCTCAAAAGGGTGTGCTCTGTGAAGGTATTGATAGGCAGTCTGTCCTTTTTTCAAGTCTTATCTTCAGGGTAGCAGAGCTCCAGTGTGCCAAACACTTCTCGTGTTCAACTCTGATTGCATCAGTGCAATTTTCTCTGAGATTTATGTCTGATGCCAATGAAAGCAGTGGGCATTCGATCTCATTGTCTCACTATATTTAACATATTTGTTAGATTAACTGATTGCTTAAATGTTTTTTATTCTTATCACATCTGCAGTGCCAAAACTTCACTGATCAACAAAAGGATGCTCCCTGGATGAATAATGAAGTGACTGTTGCTCCAGGCAAGAAATGCAGCCTCAGAAGTGTGACTACCCCAGGCGGGAATGAGCAGAGCTCCTGTGCTTTCTGAAGTTACATTCTTGGTATTGAAAAGCAGAGACAAGTATTTTTCTATATTTTCCTAAGGGTTCTTGGTTATGTACCCCTTCACCCACACACTTTTCTTCATTTAGGAGACCCTGTAGAAAAGACAAAGACATCTGGAGCATGGAAGTCAAAAGAAGCACTAATGGGGCAAAAATATTCACATCTTTACTTTTGCTGGTCTTGCAGAGTAATTCAGTATCACACTATTTGCACGTGCTCTGCTACCGCAGCATGTATCCATGTTTGCTGAATGTAGCCGTGGATATAGGAAATCAATTGCTGTTGCTGTCTTTGTGTTGCATTTCTCAATTCTAGAGGCATTTGTTAAGTAGTTGTAGCAGTTTTCTTGAAGTCAGGCTTGTTTAGATTTCTGATGTGACTTGTGGGGCCTGGTGTTCTCAAGGCACACATCTGGGTCAGAAGAAATAATGCCCTCTGTTTGCTGGGTGCTCTTCTCTCTGGTCCAAGTTGGCTCTCCAGGGCACTGTGTTGCTGACCTTTCAAAAGAGGTGAGTAACTTACTCCTTGTCTATGCTTGGACATAAAAAGCCTTTCAGCATTGCACAGCATGACTATATGCTCATCAGTAACCTCTGGGCCTTTGAGTGATTGAAGTGATCTTTATTTATGTATTTGCTGTATCACACTTGCCAGGGTACTATGAGCCTGGATGAAAATCTGTATTTACTCCTCAAGTTCTGCTCTGAGAAGGAACTTACAAATGGTGAATGTGGGGGATAGAAATAAGCAATGTACCTTCCTTCCTACACACTTTTATTTGTCTAGTAGGGATCAAGTGCCCTTTATCCCTACCATTAAACAATGGTTTATTTATTGTAACTGCTCTGGCAGAGGGGCTTGAAAGTGGTTTTGAAAGTCAAGTAAATATAAGCCCTTTAAGTCAGCTCACTTTGAGACCTAGAGCCAAAAGCAGTTCGTGTTGTAGGAGGTCAAACCAAGGCTGACATGCCAGCCAGCAAGAGGATGAGCTCAATGGGATGAGTGGAGCAAGAGGAAATAAATAGAGAGACCCATAATTGATTTGGAAAGGTAAGACAAAAGCATTGAGCTTGACAGAGTGAAAGAAATGAAACTGGTAAACTGTTTATGGGGTAGAACATCAGGTAAGGGAAAGGACATCAGCCATTTTACCTATAAAACTACAGCTAGTTATTCTAGCTTCACGTTTAGTCATTTAGCAAAATCTTTTTGGCTAGGTTGTCCCAGAGTTTGCATTACCCTTTCCATGTTCAGGGTGACCAGGGGTTTCTATTCCCTCTAAGCTTTAAAATATGATACATTACAGGTATCACTGACACAGTGCACAGAAGCAGAAGCTATGTGTTCCAGTATTGAGCTCTGTGTGGCTGACATTTAGTGCCCTGGCTGCACTTCTTGCAAAATACACAAAGAGGATGGAGTCTCAATATTGGAAAGCCTCAGTAATTTTACTTTTTTTTCTCATCCAACTTACATATCATTGTTTTGGATTGTGTGGGCCTCCTTTTTGTTCCTACACAAAATGTACCTTTTTCACCAAGAAAATAATTGATAAACTTTCAAATTATGCATATGGTTCCAAACCTTATGCGTTTCACAATGCCTACGAAATCCAAGCAAAATGGACATCTTATAATACCCAAATATGCTTATTTTAAAGTTGGTGGGTAAATTGCCTAGGATGTACAATGTTCGTGCCAAGGTTTTGTTCAGAGCAATTTTTTTTTTTAATGAGGCTTTTTTTGTTGGTGGTGTTGTTTTTGTTTTAAATCTTTGAAAAATAGGATTTGATGCTGATCTGCTGAAAGGCCTTATACAGCAGTAGTGCTGGCACTAAGTCACAGTGTAAACACAGCCTGGTGGTACAAGTCACAATGGACCACAGCTTGAAAATTATTGGCCTAGCAGCCCAGGAGCAGGAGCTCTCAGAGCTCTGCCTTTGAATCTCTTTTCTATTTCCTTTCTGAATTTCATCATGAACAGTATTAAACCCAACATTTCTGCTTCTTGCTTTTGTCTGGGTAAAGGGAAAGCAGAGAAATACATTACTTCTTCCCCCCCGCCTAAAGTCTTTATTCAAATGCTCGTCAACCTAATTTTTCCTTCTTTCTCCTCTTTGCTCATGGGCTTTCAGCTCTCCTTTGCTATGACTCCTTGCTTCTGTTAGCATTTCTCCTCTGTACCTCATGTTGTTTCTCTTCTCAGCATGGCCTGCTGATGTGCTGTCATGCTGAGCAGAGGGGCTGGAGCAAGCAAGAGTCCTGCCAGCAGTGCAAGTGGCAATGCTGAGCCTCAATTCAATGCCACGCTTACATTCACTGATTACCAAGAGGTGCTGGTTCCAGCTGAGCCACTTGAGCTTGGTGTGACAGCATATCAGCAGGGTCAGGAGGGGGTCCAAAAGCCCCCAGTGCACCTTGATTCAGGAAAGCATCTCATGGCAGACATGGACTTCCTTTCCTTCTGGCCAGAGGGGACTTTTTTCCCCTTGTGTCTGTCCAATGAGACACTTTTGACATCATGTTATTTGAGATCGTGTTATGCTTGTACTGCACCACGTGTCCACCTGGTACCACACCAAAGATTGGGCTAAGGGTTTGCTCTCCTGTATTAGTTCTCTGGAAGCCCTATAAAACACATCTTAGACTCTTGGTTGAGAACATCAACCTGCAGCAAGCATCATCCCCTGTCCTGCTGAAGGCATTTCACCTTCCTTAGGGGTGCTGTACTAATTGTTTTGTCTCAGCTGGAACACACTGGCTTCTCAATATATAATATTGAGACTGCTAACAGTCAACAGATTTTTAATCTGAATTTTTGTTTTGGATGTTAATGTTTTCCCATAAAGGAAGCAATCTGTTTCTTCTGTTGATATGGAGCACAGTGTTGAGCTGTCTTTGCATGCTTATTGATGGGCAAATGCACATTGTTCTGTCCCACAGTTGATGCAAACCTTGTCCTCAGCTCGTATGCAGACTGCTGCAACACTTCAAATTCCATGCAGGTCAGAAACGTTTGTTAAGGCAGGCCTCAGTATGTACAGCTGTTTGGATGATAATCTATCAAATAGCTTCCTACCTTTTTTTTTCTCTCAGTATAGTATGTTGTACACTTTTATAGTCTCAAACTCTCAGAAGCCTTTATTGAGAGGCATGAAATTTTGCATGTCCTTAGTCTCTGCATCCTTTTTAATATGATTACTTTTGCTGTGCTGAATTCTAAGTTTTCTTCCCAGACTCCATCTTTCAAGATATGTGTAATTTTGGCAGCCATTTCACAGCAACAGTTGAAAAGACAAATCACTGATACTGAATGGACATTTTATCTTTGAATTAACCAGTTGAAATGTTAAGTCTCCTAGTATTCTGAAGGATTAGAACTATGATGTAAATTTGAAAAAGTATCAAAGACAAAATGCAGAGTCTCTTTTCTTGCATGGCAACCCCTTATTTCATTGCAGGATGTTATGTCGGTTTTCAAGGTCTTGCAGTTTCCAGTCCACATCTACTAATCCAGTAGACTATTAAGGACCATAAGGGCTTCTTCTCTTGTTGTCACCTAGGGGAAGAATGCTGCTTGTTTTAATGGATTATTTTGCTGTAGGATGTAGGTTTATGTACAGGTGATTCTGGGAAACGTTTAGTTGGTGCAACAGAGAGCTTCCACCTTGCGCTCAGGTAATCCACTTCCTCACAGCCATACTGTATGAGGCAGAACGTCAGATCCAACGCTGCAATGGTTAAATAGACAGGTTTTCCCAGCCATGTCGAAGAGCGTATGGGTCAGAGTCTGTTGGCAATGAAAAAGAGTAGAGGGGCTTGGTCAGTAGTCAAATGCATCTGAGTCAATTGGACACTGGTGCCAGCTCAGGGATAGCAATATATATGATGGGATGGGAATGAATGATTGCACAGTTCTCCTTCCAGGCACAATAATACAGTTTTCTTCCATGGACACCTGCCAGTGCCCAGAGAGGGCAAGGAAGAGATGGTAGCACTTGATGATCCTGCTTGGGGTGGGATTCCCAGGGCAAAGATTCTCTGCAACCTCCCTTGTGTTCACAGAAGAAGCCATCTACCCTTCCCCTGACTCAGCCCAGGGTTAGAAACAGAGCTTTTATGACCCCCTTTTTGATAACAAAGGTAATACTTGAAATGCGAAGTTCACTTGCTCTCTCACATACTCTCTCACAGTCTTCTCTTTTCCTAACACCTTCCATGACTTCTGCCTTTAGTCAGTCACCCTTGCTGTAAATTTCTATAGATTGCAATTAGACAATCTGCCAGATGTTGGGGGATGCCTTTTCCAGAGGTGTTCCTGGAGATATAGCTCCTACTTGATGAGACTGAGATTTGAAATACTATCCAAGGGCTCCTAAATATATGGCTATTTGCTTGCAGTAGAAATCCTGCTTCACCAACAGCTATTTTTAAATAACCCTGTAACAAAATATATATGCTTGTCCATTCATGTTCCTGTGTTTTATGTTCTGTATGAATTTATAAATATCGTTATCTGATTTACGTGTCTTTTGGGGAATTTGGGCATTAGCCTGAGTGCTTACTACCCTTGACCTGATCAATCCCAAATATGTAGGCATTATTTGAATTTATTCCCCCAGATCAGTTTTATTTTTTGCACTCTCTGAGTGTACTGTTGACTCTTATTCACATGCAAAAGCCTTACATGTAACAGTGCTGAGCCAGACTCAAGTACCATTGTAATTTGGGCTTCAGGTATTTCCGCTTTTATGTGCTGTAATTACTTTGTAAGTTCTTATCTCAATAAGTTTATTCATACCTATTTTGGCATCCTGCTTGCTGCAGGTTTTGTGCTAAAAAAATAAGCAAACCCAAAAACCTCTTCTAGGGGCAGTTCCTTCAGATTCAGCATGTACATTTAATTTTTTTTAACTTTAAAATTTTTTTAGGTGTAATATTTTCTTCACGGTGTTATGGTATTCCCGTGTTGAATTCCTGTGGTACATTCCATTTTACATGCCCTGGAAGAGATTCTTTCTTTTTCAGTTTTATTGGGCTTTGTTTCTATTTATTTGGCTTAATTTTAACCTTTTATCTTTCTAGCACTGCAAGTAGAAAATGGTGTCTATCTTATCTTCAGCTTGTGCTAATTTTTTTCTTCTCATGCTGTGACTCTTTCTGCTAGAGCGCTGATTTGTCATGGTAAATTATACATAGCTCAGTGTCATGTGGATTTCTGTGCTTTAAGTTGCGGTTCCTTCACTATTTTCCTTAGAGTGTAGCACCTTTCATCAAACACTTTTCTTTCTTTTGCAGCTCAAAAAAGAGTAAATACCCATCTGCTTTTTCCTTAGCTGCTTTGTTGCAGACCCTACAGAAGTTTTTTGCAGCAACATCTATGTAAACTACTATTTATCCAGTGTGGTGCTGAGAAATACCACAAATCATTTTTCAGTGAGAAGTAGGAATTTGAGAAGCACTGTTATATTCTCCCTTTGACTCTTGACCCTGGTTATATTTCTCAGTTACCCTCTAGGGTTCTGTGGTGTGATTACTGTTATTTGGTATGATTTATTTTGGCTTTGGACTTGTGAGCTGCAGGCTGCTTGGGTGGTTCAATGCCACTGAAGCCTTGTCTGGTGGAACACAGCCATTCACAGGACTGCTCTTGGCTGAGTTACAAGAGCTCTGCCCATACTACGATGTGTAACTGAGCCCATGTTGTGTTGAGCAAGTGGGGGAAGTGTCTTCCTTTTCCCACTGAGATGAAATTGCACAAGAGAAAACTTTCTATTGGGAAAGGATGGATGGGACAGGAAATCATCTTAGTCTATTTTTTTACTTTAGAGTGTGGAAAATGCACTTTTTTTGGTAGGTAAGTCAACTTTTTTTGCCAGACCAAGGGAGAAAACAAGCCAGTGCTTGCTGGTGTAAGTACATGGTAAGGGGGTCTTATGCAGAGCCTTTCCATAGCCCTTGTGATACTGGAATGGCTCTGGGCATAATAGCTGCTGCATGTACTGCATCTTGAGCCCTTACTACTGTAAGGGGGAGGTGGGGTCTCAGTCCTTTCCTGCCCCAGCTGCAGACTAGGGAAGGTGGAAGGGATGAGGAAGAGGAAGCTGTGCCCATTTGAGAAAAGGAAGTTCTACCTCCAGGAAAACTGAGTCACTGAAGAATGTGGTGATATTCCTTAAGAGCTACGTTGGCACTTCAAGCTTCCCTCCATCCTGACTGCAAAGGCTAAACCCAGATCTCTGTTGGATCCAAAAAAAAACCAATTCAATGACTGTTTTATACATGGAATAATTGAACAGATGAACTGAAGAAAATAATTTTTCATGGACCTCCTAGCTCTAAATTATGATTGCTGCCTTGTAACCAAGCAGTTCTTGCATGACAGAGGGAGGAGCAGATAAATACCAAGTAAATAGTATGTACATTTCTCTAGAACAGTAGGACAAAAGAGCTGTGTATCGAAAAGCTGTATGTAGCACCATGATAAGAAGTGTCCAGATTCGCTTTAAAGCAAGGGTATAAGCTGTGGTCCTAACTCTCAGAAGGGGGTGCTATTACCTCATCTGATTTCTTTGTATTTTAGAAGTATATCTATATGTTTTATATGCATATGTATGTATATGGAAACCCATTGAGGTTTCAAAAGCGAGCTAAAACATTTATTTCCCTTTCCCCTCTGTTTTGGTTCAAGTTTTTCAGAACATTGACAACAAAGTTGCTGCTTTGTTTTTTTGGTGTTTTTTTTTTTGTTTTTTTTTTTTTTTTGTTTTGTTTTAGTGACTTGCTAGTGCATTATTAAAAAAAAAAAAATTGATTAGATTTCCAGCAATATGGGTTTCTTTTGAACAGTATGAAAATCCATGAAAAAAGAAAACCTGAGGAACAAAAGGAAGAAAAGACACAGAAAAAATGGGTATTTATTTCATATTGTACAGTGCTTGCTTAGAAAAATCTACTATCTTGTGCGAGAAATGAAAGCAATGTATTCATACTGAGTGTGTATGAGAAATGCTGTGCTGAAATAAAAAGTATTTTACTGAAGAAAAAAATGTGGTATTTTTAGATTATGTAATCTGAAAATTGAAAATGTCTGGAACTGCTGTAGTATTTCCACTATTTTTTAATTCCTGAAATTCATTGTTTGGATATTAAAATGGACTTGTTAACTTCTTACGTCATTTGGCCATTTACTTAATTTGCACCTGCAAATTAAAAACAATAGTTGTGTATGTCCACCTTGAACACATTGCTAATGAACGTGACTTTCTTTTCCTCACACCTGCCTGCCTCTTCTAATTCTTAGAGACATGTCTCACTTCTTCCCCACCAAATCCCTGCTTTGGAAAATGCTGCTTGGAACTGGAGCTGCTGTGTCTTTATTGGGCAAGGCAGAGCTCAGGTACCCAGTACTCCAGCTAGACTGGACACAGCAAATAATGAAAGCTCTGCAAGCAAAGGATCCTGCTGAATCTGCAAAACTCCCTTGGCACCCTTGGCAGATACTGAGCAGGAAGGCCATGCTCCCTGGAAGGTATTCATGACTGGTCATGAGGGAACATGACGCAACTTGTTTATGTGCGACAGCTGTACCTTTGAAGAACAGCCTTGCCCTCACGCTGCTGGTTTGCAGGGCTGTGAACTGTCTCTTATATGACTAGGTCACAATTCTGGACTAGGGGCAAATTATAGTCTTGATATTAACTTTAAAAAATTAAATACCATATCCTGGGGCACTGCAGTTAACAGCAGGATTTAATAAACATGATTTCTGGGTTTTTTTGGGATTAAGGCTATAGTCAGGTTCTGGGTCTTATGGGCGAACACAGTCTCTCCTAATCTTTCCACAGTGTGGAGCACCACTTCCCACATATGCCTACAAAACAGACTTCCTGCAAAAGCCATCCATTGACTTCAGTGAGCACCTTGAAAAAGGAGAATTTTCAAGATGGTCCCTAGCTTACACAGTGTCATTCTTTTGCAGATATTTGGCTCATGTCTCTGAAATAGCATAAACCACAAAATCCTCTGCTTCATGAGTATTCCTCCTTCTAGGTTTCTTACTCCCCATCTCCATTGTGGTAATTTCATGGAAATGATTACGTAGAAAGGTGTATGAAGACAGTGTTAAAATAATAACAAGGCAATAACCTTGCCTTTTATTCCTCACTTATCCAGAAGTCACAGCTGGAGATTGAACGCAGAAAGAACTGAGTATGGAACTTCAGAAGAATGGTATCAGCTTCTTACAAGCATTTCCCAAATCCTAGTCTTATGACTTATTTCTTCTCACCAGGAATAAAAGATCACAATCTTTGATACCTACCTCAGTGTGAGCTGAATTGCCTCTGGATATGCATATTTTTTCTCAAGATGAAAAAGGACTCCTGGTTTTAGATCTAGACTGATGACTTTTAAATGTTCACCCAGATGAGTCCTACTGAGTTTGCGATCCCTGTGAAGACAGTTTAACAAATTTCAAGTGATTTTAACAAGCATCTTAGTTTGGTCCCAGAGAACTAGCCAGCAACACTTGACCATGCCATTTTTTCCTGATGCTTTCTAAGTGACTTTGTAACCTCTGTATGCTGCAACTAAGCTAAGGCAGTAACTGTACACACACTTTATGTATACATATAAGCAAACACTCAAGTGTAAGCAAGGGACTACTCACATACAGTTAAACCCATAAACAAAGTTTTTGCAGGACCAATACTTGAGAGGGTTAGTTTATATGTTCAGCCAGTAAACTGATTTCTTCCTATCTGGGAGGTGCTTGGATACTGTACTTTCCTTGAAGTGCACAGGGTGAACATGAAATGGCCTTCTCCCAAGGACATAATGTCTAAAGAGGCAAAGATGGGTTTCACTTCACAAGCTCCTTGAATTTTCTTTCTGTCCTCATGTTAAGGGCCTAAACACTTGCTCCTGCCACCTAGGAGCTGTGGGAAGCTAAATCCTACTCCTATCCTGCACCGGACCTATGGGAGACGGGGTGCTAAGACAGGCCGTGCCTCTTGAAGTACATGCTCCCAAAGGGTGCTTCTTGGGGAGCAATGCATAGCACCCAGTCTACACTTGGCTATGCCAAAAACAAATGGTCCATTTGTCTATGTGTGCATGAATGACCACCCTGTCCTGTTTGAGCACCAGCGTATTAATAAGCAGGTTAAGACAAGTTTTTATGCTGATGAGATACAGTTAGTTAATAAAGAGGATGTGATAAAATCAATGAGAAGTAAACTGTGCAAACTCCTTTCATTTTCTAATAGCAGTAGAGTATAAGGTACTTGTTTAACTTGCACACCTGAGTGTGGAGAGCTCTAATCCTCATCATTGACACCACTGAAGGATGCAGGAACAAAACCTTACTGGAGCCCTGACTGATAGGTAGGGTGAAGAAAAGCAGATGGTGATTCATGTTGGAGAGGACTGACACAAATTCTCGTATGTACAACACGGAGTGCAACATCATGATGCCTTCTTATTGTTTTTGTAATTTCTTATAGCCATGACATAGTCTTAGACATGATCACCTTGGTATTCTGGTACAAGCCACACAACTCCATGCATAAAGCTGGCACAGCATTGTTTTCCTGACCTAGAGGAAAGAAGAATACCTCTTTATACTCCACTTCCTGGCTTCAGCTGCAACTCACATTGTTGTGTGTATGTATCACAAGTCAGTCGGGATGAATATTTAGGCTTTTAATGTCTGATGCCTCTTTACTACAAGGCCAGGTTCTCCAGCATAGGTTGGTAAGGCTGTGTCATATAATCGTCCATGAATCTTAGTGTAAAAGTGATTTCTGATACCTTCCAGCATTTTACCAGCACATAAACTAATAGCTGCCACTGGAAACCCTAAGCTACAGACAATGGGAGATGGTAACCTCTTGTGCATAGGATTTAAAACTATAGGATCACTGACCTTGAATCATGCATGTAGCCTGGGAATTCTAGAGTTAAGCAGCTTGCAAATCCATAAAAGCCAGCCACCAGTCTGAAGAATAGAAACCTTCTTCTAGTTTTCCTGCTGATATTCAATGTTGTTTCAATCAAAGTACAGGTAGCACTTGAAGAATGACAGATCTTGTGAGCTTTATGTACCAGTATAATGAGATTATGCTTCATGACCCTATTGCATTTGACTTTTACATTAGAAAATATGATTCAGGAATTCATTTGAACAATCCACAAAAATATAAATGGAAAGATTTTTTTTTAAATTGCTGGTTTCTCATTAATTGCACATTGTAACTGACTCACAGGAAAGGAAGAATCATAATGAAGAAAATCAGAAATAAAAAGGGAATCACAATCTTAATGCGTATCAGTACTGAAAAAATTACAAAAAATATAATGAAAAGCATAGAAAACTATATTTCTCTTACTAGCTTTATTCTTATTATCACATTTAAAAAATACAATTTTAGAAAAAAAAAGAACTATAGCTTTTTGCAGTGATAGGCGACAGGTCAGAAAAGCATTTCAGAATAATTTTACACCTTTTAACCTTAAAAAATACTTTGCTGACAATTGAGAAAGGGCCTTAAAAGAAGCGCTGATAGGCATTCTCACAGCAGGGTTGCCATGTCCCATCACATAGCAGAGGGTTTCTGCATAATGTATCCTGTAATAAGAAGTGTACTGCAAATCACAAGGCTTGAGTAGCAGTTTTAAGAAAGTAATCCTTGGCATGAACTGCTATTAGTGATGACACTGAAAGTTTGTTACGTAAAACTCTTCAGAAGACACAAAGAAGGTAAACTGTTTAAAATTTTGATTCGTGCCTTGAAAGAACTACTTTATCATAGAAATTTGTCTGCATTTAAATACATATTTAGTGCCCCCTGTTTTTTCATTTTGCTTATGCTTGGGCAGGCTTGTTAAACAAAAACTGTGGAGTTTAGTTAAATGAATGTCACTTTTCTCTCATTCTCTGCCACAAATGGTAATTGTTTAAAAAGTGTCTTAACAATTACTGGTGTTAATTATGAATGCTAATACAATCAGTGATCACTGAGAGTGCCCGTGTTGCAAACCCTTTACAAATGGGGTAAAAACTAAAAAAAAGAAAGGAAAGAATTCCAGTATAACAAAGACTAAATCAGTCCATCAAAGCACAGCAAGCTATATTCATGTTTTAATAGCTAGACTAATCAAAGTGGGATGTGAATCTAGAAGAAAACTTGTTGAAATTAATTTTATTTTTGTCTGGAAATGTAAATAAAAGAAAATGCGAAGGGGCCATTTCCAGGCAAGCTCTTTTCAGTGTTAATGATGCAAATCAGTGAAGTTTCTCAGTCCCTGGGGAATCTTTTTTGTCTTTCTCATTTCCATAAGAATGATTTTTAGGTGATTAAAATAAAAATCTAATGGAAATAAAAATTCTTTATACTTTTCTCACAATACAGTTTAGTAGGTATCTAAAAACAACAGAGTAGGAATTGACTTTAGAACTACAATAAACCTTCCAAGAAGAGGATTGGTCACAAAATGGTTTTGTATTTCTAATGGAGACATTTTTGGTTGTCTTTAATAGTGTTTGAGAGAAGTTGCAGTCATCTGAAAGCTTGATGTTTTAATGTATCTCCAGCATTTTCTCAGCAGCTCCTAATAGGGAATGAAACATTTCATTGTGTTGCTTTCTAAGTGAGTAGTACGAGAAATGGGCATCCACATAATAATTAAAATTTGGCTTGCAATATTTTTGGCAAATAGATTTTTTCGGAGCTAGATTCTTCTTGAATGTCAAGGACTGGACAGATACTGAAACACCAGAGAAGCATTGATAATTTTAAATTACTTTTAAACCCATTTTTCCTCCAGAAAGAAACTACAGTAGCGACTCATTAAAAGGCTGCTATTAAACTGTGGCTTTGCTATAAGCTCTATTTAAGGCAGGATACACCACATAGTGAGTGGTTCAGAATTGACTTACTTTCCTTCTTTTTCCAGGGAGCAGGAAATGGCAAAAATGAAGATTAAAGTAGTTCATGTCACTTGCACATCCAGCACAGAGAACACCTCCCTCTCTCCCATTTGGACATGTAAGGACGAAACAATGCTTTCCCCTACCTTTACCCACTCTGTGCAGAGAGAGAATAAGTAATGACAAACTCTGCTTATATACACACGCATGCACAAGCGTGTGCACATAAATGCATGCACATGCACACTTTCTTCTTGAGCAACAGAAGAAAGGGACAGCCTGCAGAGGAGACGGATGAACACCAGTCCTGCCACCCAGCACACAGCACAACTCACCTCCACACTGACTGGAGAAGGCAGATAGCAATAATAACCATGGAGGAAGCTTGTGGCTCCTTTTGCATGTGCAGGAGCTGCTGCTGGGTTGAACAGCCAGAGGCAAAGAAGACAACACAAGAGGGAGTATGATCTTGTTTTCCAGGCACTGTTCAGCAAAAGCTCTCCATCCTCATATTCTCTACTTGCTATAAAGTGCCAAGGCGCAAGCAAAGAAGAAAGATGGTCTCTTGGATGTGCTCAGAGCCATGGTCTCCAGTGACAGCAGAGTAGAGATGGAGAAAAGAAGCTGTACAGGGAGCCTTGAGGGAGGGGGCACAACAGAGAACCAAGTCTCTGTGCTATCCTTGGCCCATGCACTCTTGTAGGTTTGACACCAGCAATTTAGGAAGCTGCAGCCCTTCAGAAGTTTCACACGGAAATGTTTTCTCCTGGGTCCCCTCTTCAGCTACTAATGAGCCACCAAAGAGACTTGAGTTATCCTCAGAACTGCTTGGTTCCTGGGTCCGTGCTGTGGAGGAACAAATAGAACTCTACGGCTGGGGGAACAGGGAATATCTGTCCAGGGCAGATCATGAAATGTTCCTGGCTATGGTGAAGTCAGAGGGTTGTCAGGCTCTGACATTCAGCAGATATGAGTCAAGGGCCACGAAACATGATATGGGGTCTAAAATCTCAAGACAATGCAAAAAAAGATATGTAGGTCTTTATAATGCCTTTTAATCAACAATACTTTTAAGTACTTTTTGACATTGACTTTTAACTGTTGTCTGCTGTCTGATATTAACTGAACGATCTGAACCCAAGCTTTCAGAAGAAATACTATATAACTGATCAAATCATGAGCTGCGGCAACACCACCAGTCCATAAGTTTAAAGACATTCTTCCTCTTTGTCTTTGAGTGAGGTAAGGACCAAATTCCAGGAAAGCTCTTTGAAGGCTTTAAGGGGAAAAAAATAAATGCTATGGGAAACTCCTTCCCACCCCTCAGTCGTCTTCATAGCAAAGTTCTGTGTAGTATGTCATGTCCTTATATCCCCGGAATGGCCCACACTGCTACAGTAACCAGCAGGGAAAGAGGAAGGATCAGAGCAAGGTGCTCCCCAAGGAACCATCTCCAGAACCACAAGGGGCCAGCCCTACCTACCTGTGTGCACACTCTTGTTCACTTCCTTCATCATGGGAGGCTAAAAAACTCCTTCCAAAGAAAATAAATAGCATGCACCTTTAACTGTGTGAAGCAGCCAGTGGTTTTTGTAATCCTTTTTAAACGTCTACTGTCAAGTACATTTGCCCAAGATTTAGGAGGCTCTGGTCCCTGCCTTTTCTGGGATGATTCTATGACCTGTAGCCTGTAATCTACTCATGTCTCAAGGAAAGATCTGAAGGGTAAAATCAGCCCTGTCCGCACCTTTCCTGCTGAGGGCACACAACTGTATAGAGCTTGGATTCTCCTTTGGGAAGAGTGAGACCTGAGTTTGATTTCTCTCAGAAGAAAGATTGCGCCTAAATCTCCCATTTACTAGGGAAATAGAAGAGCATTGCAGACACTGGACAGATACTGATGCAGAATCTTACAGGTATCCTGAGCTACCCCATGTGCAAAAGGAAATCTTACACACTGGGTGGGCAGCTTGCTCAGTCTGCTAAGCCCTTTGCTGATTGCAATATGAACTCCTCTCCCAAAATGGTCTGGGCTTGGAGGGCATTACATGGAAGGGAATTTCAATGGCAACTTGTAAGACTCCCATTTGGTCCGGGACTCACCATGTCCTGGTCCACCCCTCATGTACCATGTTGTCAAGTGACACTTCGCAATGTGCATCATGCAGATTTCCCTTGCCAGTTAGGTACAACTCCAATGCACTCTCCTTTTTGTCTTCAAAATGTAGCATTATGGATTGAAGCCTAGTAGATGCCAAGCAGGGATGGAGCCTGTTCTGGAAAAAAGGTCCAGCAGACCTGCAGAAATCATAACTGGGAACCCCACAGTGACATGGACTGGTGTGGAAATGCTGTCAGCTCGTCGTCTCAGAAACCTGTTTCAGACCATGCCACCTGCACATCTCATAGACTGCTTCTAGCCAGTGCTTGCTAGTGTTGCTGTGGGCCTGGACAAGACTGCTTCTCCTGAAGCCCCATGAGCTGCTGCTTTCTCTTAGCAATGGCTATGTGCACACTTGTCCTGTGGTGTGGCTGGGGCTAAACGGGATAATGTTAGGCTGGGGTGAGCCTTTCAGTCAGACGCAGGTTAACAGAGCATACGCTGATCAAGGGATGAAGAGGCTCATGATTTCTGCCCTGTCCGTTCCCTGTATTCATCTGGGCCATTCAGTAATTTTTGTGTGCCATTTTCATGGGAGATATCCTCACATCTTTAGTGGGCTTTTTGGCTTGTGAGCCATGGAAAAGACAAAATGGGGTCATATAAGAAAACAGTTGGCTGTAACACAGACTTTGCTTCCCTTACCCTCTACTTCAAGACTGGATCAAGACTTCCCCCATGTGAACCCCAGGAGTATCTGCCAAATAAATTAAAAGAGAAGCCATTTGACAAACTACTTTGCTTAGGGCAGAAGAAGCAAGTGTTTGGCATCTTTAGAGAAAAATGGGAAAATCACACAAACATTAATGTATCCCCAGGACTAGACAGCCTCTAAACAGGACTCACAATTTTGAATTTAGGCCCCCTGCTGTTTCAAGGGGCCTAAATCCCACCTGATTCTGCCAAGGATATGTGGAGGGCCCTCCTGTGGAGAACTTCAAGGCACAGAGATAGTGAATACTCAGTAGACTTCATGGTGTCACTGGAATGAAAGGCCTTCTCATCCAAAATTATTTCTAGTGATCCTCTTACAGTTTTCTACGGAAGATCCCCTTTGAATTTTCCAGGCAGTCCCTTCTGGCTAGGTCCTGCACATCCATTATATCCCCCAGAGAAGTGATATGAGCTGGGATAGTTCTGGTGGTAGGTGCAACAGGATTGCTTTAAAAGTGTCAGAAAAGTATGTTCAGAAATGTGAAACTTTCTTCACCAAAACCCCAAATTAGCCAGGATAAGGAATCCTATTATAATTAGATAACAAGTGCATTAATCAGGAAGGACCATAAAAAACTGCTTATCCTAGAAGATAGGCTGAAGCCCATCCATCATGCATTTAGATTTCAGTAAGGACAAAACATGAACAGGAAGATCAGCTTGTCTCATATGTGAAGAAAGATAAAGCTCTGTTGATTTCTCTCTGCTCCCAGATATTCACTCAATAGAAGAGGAACTCTCAAGAGGAAGCTCTTGTTACTGTGTTTCTCGCTGATGTTGCCTTACCATGGCCTTTAAAGGAAGAGGTTGGAAACGCATCATGTATTTGCAATGGTTTTAATGGGTAGTTTTGACATTTCCTAGGGGGAAAGGTAGACACTGATCAAGCTGTGTTTGTGGTAGAGATGATCTTTGGGTTTGCTTTAGAAATTCAGGTTTAAAGACTCAAATAAGTCTTTCTACGTCTTGGATGAACTTCACTCTTACTTTTTTGTCATTGGCAATAGAATCTCAAGCCATACAACCTAACTCCATGCTAATTCACCCACATCACGAACTTAAAACCCATGCTTGCCTTAGGTCTGCAGTCTCTGAAAAAGTTGTCTTGGGAAAGATGCCCCCGCCCCTCCTCCTCCTCCTCCTCCACCCTGCAACAGCACCCATTGTCCCTTGGCAGCAAGGCATAAAGGAGTTAACGAAGGAGCCAGCAAGGAGGTATGATGGGGTGATGTCAGAATATTTCCAGGGAAAGAATGTGTTGGGGGCGCTGGCCGGGCTCAGGGGCTGGGGCTGGCGGCCCCCAGCCCCACCCCGACATTCTTCTTGTCCGGTTCCCACAGGCGGAGAGTGGCACAGGGGGTCAGAGTGGACGAGCACAAAGGGAGACCCCCTGCTGCCAGGGCCATCGTGCTGGGCTGTCACTGCTACTAATTCATGACTTCACCTTTAATCTCACTGATCCATTATAGGTTAAAAAGAGACCCATTTTACAGCTGACAAGATTGAAGGGAGCACAACCCAGGACCTGGGAGGGGGAAGAGAAAAAAATAAGGGAGAGGAGGGGGAGGGAGAAATAACCCCCTCCAAAGTTTGTACAATTAAGACCCATCTTCTAAAAATAGATTTTGTGCTTTTTGCTAATCCTTTCCCTTCGTTATAAGATTATCTATTTTATGAGGTAAACTGATAAATGCAGCTAATCCAGAGTTTCAGCACGTGGGGTGAGAAGAAAAAGGAATGGGGAGGAAAGGGGTGACCAGGGAAGGAAAAAGAGTAATATTTTACGAGCACTGCTGCACAATGGAAAGGAGGGGAAGCATTGAAATGTGTGCTTTAGAATGTGTTTGGTGAGGTCATCATGGGGAAATGACTAAGAAATTTATGAAATGCTGATGTCAAAGGTAAGCTGATCAAATCAACATTGATTCAGTAGAGTAATAAATGTACGTGTGTGGCACTTGCAGCATGTTTATAATGACACAAATACTTAATGAATTCTCAGAAATCATTAGTCCTACTGTGCTGTGGGCTGTAGATGAAGTCTCCAGAAGTAATTCTGCTTTTTATTTTCATTAGTAGGATAATCGCTTTCAATTTGTTCTTTAACAAACATTTTTAAACTGATATGTTGCGGCAACTAAAATGCATCTTCTCAGTGAATTTCAGAAAAAAAGCAAATAGGAAAGAAAGAAAATAGGAGAGAAAAGTTTCTGAAAAAAAAAAAAACCAGAAAAAAGTTACTAAAAAAAAAAATGCCATAGACCTGTGAAATGCTTGCAAGAATTTTATTTTTTTCTTTTTAGCGTATAGCAAAGAATTCATCATTCTTGCATTTCCTGGTTTTGTCCTACATGTGTGAGGATTCTGTAGGTGTCTGTGTGCAGTGCTAATTAAGGGTGCGGGGGTATTGATCCTTAGGGCTTTTGCTTTCTCTATCTGCTCTTTGACAAAAAATTCTAGGAGCAGTTTTATTTAGTTCACCAACTAGCTTATCTTTCCTCCTGTTTCCCTGATGGTATCAGAGAGCACTGAAGCCCAAGAAAGGTGATTGTTTAATGGATTCTCACTGTCTTTTGCCCTTGAACTGCTGGAACCACATCTCCTCAGATCTTACAGTGTATGTGTATTTATACTGCCAGACATGTGCAGTTTTTGCATTTGCTATGACACCCTCTTCTCTCCTTTCTTCGCTCCCTGCAGAAGAGCCCTGGGAGTCACTAGCATCGTGATTTTGTGAGTGCCTGCTGCTATGAGGTGAGGGTGGAGAGCAGGGAGGCTTATTGTGAGGGTGCAAATCACTGTCTGAAATTTGCAAAGATTTGGGGGTTTCTGGGATTCCTGGACAAAGTCTTTGAAGGACATCAGCTGCCAGCATCTTTTGTGGGAAGATGCAAGGAAGAATGGGGACCTTCACATGAGGCACTCTGTCAGTTGAAGTCAATGATGAAAATTCCATTGAAAAGAGCCTCTGATCAAATAAGAACTTGATTTCCTAAGAGCGACACTGCCTGCAAATGGAGGCAGATTGAGGCCCGTAACTGGCCAGCACTTTGGACACATTCTGCTTACTTTAGTCACACAAAATGACGTATTGATACAAGTTTCCAGGATCTGAACAGGCAGTCCTTTCATAGGCAAAAGCCCTAATGAAGTCACTGGCAAGCAGCCTCGCTGGCCTAAGGCCTGCAGGCTATTTCTCTAGTCAATACACTAGACCTAATCTTATACCTCTTGAGCATCAAACTCCACGTGTATTTTCTGCAAGTATTTGTTCTTTTTCTGCAAAAGTGCAAGATTTGTGTGCTGTGGAGAGCAGTGTCAGTGAGCAGCTGCTTTTCCTTCAGCATGAGTTGTTCAGTATATAGACTTCATTTGCTACTAGTTGGGCAAACCCAAACTGGTGCTGAGGCATGGGGCAGTGAGGACCTAGACTGCCAAATACAAACCTCCTATTTTAATTTGGAAGTGTATGTTTGAAAACAAAAAAGGGTTTAATTTGAAAAAAAAGCTTCAGGGGATATTGTGAAAAATATGTATCTTAACCTGATAATCTTCTGAAGGCTTCTAATTTAGTAGAACACATTATCTCCTCCTGTAAGGTGACTGCAATCAATGGAGCTGTCTTAACAATGAGTGAGTTATCTTGCAGAGTGGATTTTGTTAGCTCTTTCTAAGTATTGTCCTTTTGGTTTCTGATCAATCAGCTGAATTTGTTTTCTCCCTTCTAAGAGTGTGAGAAATATAGATTGGAATGGCAGCTTCACTTGTTACCTTGGTTCCAAACTATCATCAAACACGAAGCTAACATGATAAAAATCATAAGGATGTTTCTGGGGGATGCTTTGCTTTAGGTGGGGAACCCATGTTCTTCCTTTCTGAAATTTTTAAAAGGAAGAACCCATGTTCTTCCTTTTTGAAATTCTGAATGCTCCACAAGCAAACTTTGTAATGTGATGGTCAGGTAATAAAATAAAAAGCAGCTTTTAGAGCCAAAAAATTCCCATCTTCTTCTCCACACTCCTCAGAAAATAATATAGTGAATAAAAATCTTCTCAGCTAAAACATCTTTCTTCTAAGTTGCATACAGCATCTGTAATGCACCTGCAGGCAGGGTTCAGAGGGAGCCAGGAAAGCAGCCTCTGTCTGTTTTGGCTGAATTAAGGCTGAACTGGGTGGCAACAACTTGGCCTGGAAGTGAAGGAAGACGGAAGGAAGGCAATGCAGATTAATTATAAGTCCTCCCTGTAACCATGTCCCTTTTGCTCAGTAGGATGGGAGCTGCAGTTCATGCAAAAAGACTTCCAAGTCTCTGCCTTTGGCTGCTCGCACCTCTGACAGCTCAAGATCTTGCCTAAGCCCACAGGTGGGCTCACAGCTGAAACCCAGACCAGAGCTGTAAGTACGAGCATCTTGAGTGCCATGTGTACTTTTACAGGGAAAAGTACACTATGAAAAATCCTCAGAGGGGATATCTCTTCCTCAGAAGCTCCTTGAAATGGAGCTACAAAGGTAGCATGATGCACCTTTTGAAAGGCAAGATACCCTCGGCTAAAGGAAACAG
The DNA here is from genome assembly GCA_025448015.1 of Bolborhynchus lineola. Lineage (NCBI taxonomy): Eukaryota > Metazoa > Chordata > Aves > Psittaciformes > Psittacidae > Bolborhynchus > Bolborhynchus lineola. The sequence goes on along the minus strand of JAOEHX010053991.1, from coordinate 61,546 downwards.
AGATTGTGATTTCATGAGAGAAAGGGTTGAAGTCTCAAGCATATCTGAAAACATAGTTGTCTCTTTGGGAAATGTCTTCCTTTGACAGCCTGTATCCATGTCATTGTCATACTTGATATGCTATAAATAAATCCTTGATGTTTGATGCCAAACAACTAATACTGGTCTTCATCACGGCAAGCTCACAGTACCTCATTCAGCGAGCTCAACAAGTTATCTTTCTATCTCATTTTTAAAGATGAAACTAATCCATGGTAAGCCCCATAACAATGAGCCCCTCACAGAGTGAAAGTATAAGAAGTGCAGTCTTTAAATTATACTGTACTTGTCTCATTACTCTTGTCATTAAAGCCACAGGTATGAAAAGATGTAGAGTAGGATTTTCCTGGTGTTTGCCAAGGGAGTTAGTTGTGCATGGTTTAATTAAAATGCATTATTGTACCAGGGCTTTTTCTTTTTTAAAATTAAGTCAAGTACACTACTGAAGACAGGGACATTCATGCATCCGAATCTGTGTCTGAGTCCTGCTGGCATTGAAAGCTTATGCAGAAATGCAGTCAGAATTCAACAAAGCAAGAAGAAACAGGCTGAAGACCAACTACCCAAATAGATGCAGTAGCCTAGAGGGTGGGAAGTGGAACTGTGAGAAAAATAAATGAAGAAACAATAAAAAGATCAAGCACTTATTCAGGATTCATAAGTACAAATGTAGTTCAAGTATTGTATGCATGAAGTGAAAAAGATAATCCCTTCTCTTGATTTATTTTTGTTTTCCTCTCCTTATTAATTTTTTTCAGTTTATCAGTACCACTGAGGGAATTCTTGCAGTGGACTAAAAGAACCTCAAATATGAGGTGCAACTAGTGAAGGTACATGGGAGCAGCAGGACAGGAAGGAGTACTCTTGACTGGCTTTGGGAGACCACACTGCATTCAGAGAGCAATACATTTCATGCACATGGTGTTGGAAATGGTTGGTGCAGAAACATGACCCTCCTCTATTCCTCATTTCACATAGTGCTGGGTTGGTCAGGAACAGATGGATGAGAGAAACGCTACTTGCTGTGTAAGGAAACTGGGGCAGTGCACACATGGCGATCATGATTCTCCAAGATCCAGAGTTTGCAGAGCAGCTGCAGCAGCCAAAGTTTCCTGCCTTATGGGTAGCTCATGGGTGGCTCTTGTGCTGACCCACGTACTGAGGCTGTGGGTATGCAGGAGGTTGATGTGCCCATATAGGGCTGAAGGGTTGTTGACGAGAATGAAAGAAAGAAGCTGTCACATCAGGAGCTGTTTAGTCTAGTATTACTTGAACTACTTTTAACAACCATCAGACTAACCTCCCTTGAAAAGGATGAAAAAAAGCCAACATGGCACATTGTGGCTGTTGAAACTCCCATATGTGGTAGCTTCAAGGGTTCCCTTCAGCACTGGTGTGACCCATCACTACTTCTTAGGAAAATGTATATCCTTTTCCTGAGTCTTAGCTTCTTGGGGTTGTTTTTTTGTTGTTGTTGTTATTTTTAAATGTCCCAAACATTCTGTGGTGCTATTTATATTCCTCTTCTTCTCTGTCATCTTCCTGATATGCAAATGTTTCTCTGCTCTCTGGTGCTTTTTCCTTGGTACATGGTTCTTTGTACCATGGTCCCCTCCTCCTCTAGACCTCCTGCCTCATCATCTCCCATAGGCAGCTTGTCTGCTGCTTATATAGTGCTTTCTTCATTCTCTGGAATAAACAGCACCGTGGTGCAATGTCAGATAACTCTTAATAAAGAAGCAAGGGATGGATCTGACACCTCCATGCACCTGTAAGTCACTCACAGGCGAAATCCTCTTAGGTCTTGGTGGGACTGGTTGCTGTAGGTGACAGGACTGGAGAGGCTAGTTCATCCGGGATTGACGGGAAGTGAAGAGAATACTGCTTTGAGAACCAAGTGTGATTACACAGTAGCATCGTTTCTATTTAAATATAATTCTGAACTGCTCCTGCTTTTCTCTGACAATGTGCAGGGAAATTTTTATTTTAATTTATTTAACAGAAAAAATAACTCCAAAAGCAAAAAACACAACAAACCCCAAACAAACAAGTTGATAAATTAATCCCCATACTAGCTGCACTGCAATTAATAAAGTAACATCAGGGCTCCCTTTGGGTCAAGATTTTTCTTCAGCTTAAGGCCAAAGAGACATTCCCTAATAACCAAACAGCAAACATAAGCACCCAGCTGACGTGTCATCCATTTCCCACCCTGTCCAGATTGTTTCTGTCCATCTCATGCTCCTCAAATGGCAATGCAAAGCCCATATGCCACAGTGTCAGAGAAAAATTCCCAACACAGCATCTGGCTGTGTGGCAGATCCTGAAGCAGTTGGTGTGTCAGCTTTAGAATTGCCTTTGCTTTTGTCATGTATTGGGGATTGGCGATGGGACTGCCTTGTCACCCCACAAACTACTTTGGATTCCAAGGAATCACTAGGTTTGTTTTAGTCAATAAGCTTTCACTTAAATTCCTCATGAGAACTCTATACAGGACTCCTTTATGGTGAAATAATGAGAATTTCTTAATGCCCGTGTGTGTGTTTTCAGCAGAAACATGCGTGTTCAGTTTAAAGTGGACTGTGTTCTGGTACATACAGGTCACTCTGTACTGGAATTTTGTTCTCAGTAAACTCTTGAATGATCTTTAAGAAGGTCTCCCCTTTTTCTTTCTTTTTTTCTTGATCATGAGTGTACAAACCACTTCTTGCTGAATAGGATCCATAATGCCTGGAGATATTTGAGACCAAGCATATGGTTCGTTGAATATGCATGTAAGCAGGGTGGGAGGGAATTGGTGTGTGGCACTGGGGAAAGCGTGTCTGAAAGTTAAGTAGTGTGGGGTTTGAAGGCAGCCTTTCTGCACATTTTGGGAAACATAACTTTCTCCTTCCTCCCATAAACTAGTTACTAGAAAACAATTTATCATCAAAAGCATTGTTGGGAGGTTTAACTACTCAAAACTTTGGTTGTGATTTGTGTTAGACACAATAATAACAGCATTTCACTTTTGGTTTCCTGCAAGATGATTATTTTTACAACCAAAACAGAAGACCATAAAATCTCAAGTTATTCAAAAGTACTCAAAGATAAGAAACTTCTTCAACTGACAGATGACCAATTCTTTGCTAGGATAGAGGCCCAGATGACTCTTCTTCACATTTAAATGAAAAGAGTGCTTGGAGAATACACATTCTGGTAAGTTTTCCTTACCAGTGGAGAGAGAGAAAGGGACACAGGACTGAATAGGAGCGATTGGGCATGAAGTAGTAACTATGAGGTCCTGGAGGCAGAAGAACAAGAGAGGGAAGGAAGAAAAAAGAGAAGAGAACCCAGTAGAATGACAAGGGGGAGGAGGGGAGAAGGAAAGGATATATAGCGGTTATTCAAGAGATGCTAAGGAAAACTGGGATGCACGTGTGTTTGAGAAAAAGAGAGACAACCTTGAAATACAGAAATTGAGCCAGGAATTATAATGCTTTACTAGGAATAATCTTGAGGATATTGTTGCATGTCTAAGATCTGAATTGGGTTTTTTTTCAGTTTGTTTTTTTTTTTTTTATATCAGTATCAGAGAATATTTTTTTTCATGCAACAAAATGTAAATTAATCTCTAAATTACAAATGTGTTACGGTTAATTTACTTCATGGGCCAAAATAACATAGCCACTGCATTTATTTCTTGTGGTTGCTGAAAGTCCTAGAGAACTAGAGAATTAGAGGACTTTTAAAGAAGACTCCTCCCTCATCTACATGCTGTTACAGTGTGAGAAAAATGGTTAAGGGCACCATCACCAATATTCCTTCCACATGAAATACTAACTTTCTAATCATATTAGTAAAAGTGAGTGTGGGAGATAAGATGTTTCATTACAGCAATAGCCACGAATAAACAGCACAAAAGTGACTTCTTGCACATGAGAATCAAGTCCTGAGAGTGTATCATTTTGTGAAGGGGGATGTGTGTCTCTCTGTGCGTCTGTCTGATGTGTCCATGAAAAATGCCTGTGAGGGAACATATTCTGATACGATCTCTGCTTCAAAACCAACATCAATCTGAACCAAATCCCAGAGGAAAACCTCTGGCACCCCTGACGCCTGCCTGGTGCAGGACTGACCCTTCGGCTCTCTCTCAGCATTCACCTTCTCTTAAGCCAGATCTAAAATCACAAAGATGAGAGGAAGGACATCTAGCTCCATACACTGTCATTTTTACCTAGTCAAATAGGCATTTTCAACAGTGTCCTGTCAAGAACAGTTCTACCCAGGCATGTGTGCATATTAAAGATACCAACTTCAAGTCAGACGAATCAGTCTATTGCAACCAGTCCCTGCCCAGTGCAAATGTGTCCTGGGAAATGCCCATGAATGTATGAGATGCTTACATAAAATCGGATCATTTGCTTTTATATGAGGTTGCTTTTCTTTTTTTTTTCTTCCAAGAAAAGACATTCATCTGTCTAAATAGTTCATACAGTAACACAAATGCCCTCATGTAGATATTTTGTGAAGTAAATAAGCTTTGTTGTTTTAAAAAATAAGCAAAAAGAGTTTAAAATTGTGGGTTCTTTTAAGGCATCTCAGTAACAGGTTGAAGAGCAAGCCTTCTGGCTGAACTGCTCACTAACAGTGATTTCTTCCTAGGAAATTCCATAGTGCAACAAAGCCAAATGCATTCAACCCTTGGCTCATCTGAGTGTGGAAGGAAAATTAGCTTTTAGTCAATTTTTTTCCTAGATCTCTCTTAAATAACTTTAAGAGCTGTGCCTGTGGTAGTGGAGAACCTTGGTGGCAGGTTCCTTTTGTGAAAGCCTTAAAGCTGGATAAAGTGGAGCGACCAGCTACTTTCATAACAGTACAGCAATCCCTCTATAGAGACTTCAAAATTAATGAAAAACTTTGGGAGCAGTGGTCCTGAGCCTAAAATTTAAAGATTACTATCTTAACCACTCTTTAAAAAGGTTTATATCAAAGGAAAAATGTGTAGATGCAGGGTACTTGTTCTCAGAAAATTCAAAATAAAGATCTTAGATATGTTGTGTTCAAACCCACTTACCACAGCCCTGTGCTCAGGCAAATTAAGTCCCAGCAAAATATTATTGTCAGAATCTGTTTACACTCAAGATGTTTTCTGGGTTCCTAATCACTGTGGATCCCATTTCACAAAGCACTGAATCATGTGCTTGAATTCAACAGGCCTTTTATGTTGGAGGCCCCAGAGATGAACTCAGTGCTACAGGTGGGAGTACTGGAGCCAGAAGTGAGGTGTCAAGAAGATCATTGCAAGGGGGCTAGTGTTGAAGGAATACATTTAATATATATACTATTAGTTCTGAAAAAATAAATTTCTGTATAAATACATTTATGAAGTGGCAGGAATGACAGCAGCCATGATCACTAAACTCATACAAGAAACTGCGTTTTTTTTCTTAAGAGGTGGGGAAATGTCTACTCCGTATCACCCAGCCACTGAAAGCAGCAATGTGCAACTAGCAGTCTTTGCAGATGAAATTGGATTTCCTGCATGGTATCTATAGCCCAGTGAATAATTGCATTAATTAAACTAAAGATTAAGAATAGTAAATGTATCTATATAAAACATGCCCCAGATTCTAATAACATCCTTTGTATTGTACGCATGTAACTGATTCCTGTTTGCTTGCTTTTTTCTTCATTGAGCGTTTTTTACTGTGCGTGCTTTTACCTCTATTGCCCCTGTTTTACAATAGTCGCTATGAGGCTGATGTACCATTGCAACTTCTTATCTTGCTGCTGTAAGTCCTGCCAGGCAGCACCAGGAATGTGTATGACTCAGGGAATTATGCAAGTCTGTAGGTAGACATCAGAGATGAACTAACGTAAGGATGGCAAAGCCAAGGTGGTTTATGCTCCCTGGGACTCTCTGAGAGAAAATTAAATTCTTGGATAGTCTAACTGAAACTTACTGTTTTATTTATGGTAAAAAGACTTATCTGTACAGTGTGTGAGATGGCACGTGTATATTAAAACCAGATGATCTTAAGGTCCTTTCCAATCCTAACTATTCTATGATTCTGTGATAAAACAAATTACTAGAATAAAACCGACTTCTGCTAGAAGCATGATATAATTTGTGGGTTTATTGTGTTGAAAAGTGTGTGCCTCTGATTTTCCCTGCTTGGGTCTTTGCACTCTTCCTTAAGAGTTCATCAAAGCTAAGTGATCACAGAACTTGCACTGCTTCATACACAGTGTTTTATTTTACATTTGGATATCACTAATGTGCACGGGGCAAACTATTTCCTGCTCAGGATCTCACAAGATAATTGTGCATTGGACGCTGGGTAAATATACTGAGCTGGCTGGAAGCCTGCTCAACTGCTGCTGGTGGCTGACAGATGAGCTGTGGTATTAGCTATAGCCCACAGCAGAAGAAGCCACAGCAAGGCTGAAACTGCAGGATTTTTCCAGCAAAGTATATGTATTTCTTGTGTGCAGAGGTGAGCGCAGGTAAAAATCAACACAGCATGGACTTTGGTTGTGTGAGATTATTTATGTCAGAAAGGTTTTGTAGAACCAGGGCTGATATCTCTCAGCACTGGTGCTGGATTTCCACTCATTTTGTACTAAGGTCTTCTTGTGAATCCCCCGTGGGAGCAGTTCAGTGCTACTTAAAGGGATGGCATTTCTGTAATTATCTGATTATTGCTCCAAGGTTCTTTCCTGTGCTTGCTAAACCTTCATTCCAGTGAAAGGATAACCCTACACTATTGAATTTGGATAAAATGTGATTGAGAATCAAAAGTAATTCCCCAGTAGTCTTTGGAGTAGTTACTGTTTGTTCTCTTTCATCTTTTCTGCTTTGAAAGCATGGAGCTCAAACCTGGTCATTCTGAATAGAGTGAAAAATTTGTAAGGTAGTGAAGTGTAGTAGCGAGGTTGTGATTCTCCATTAGATTCTTCATGCTGGCTTAAAAAAAATCATGGGACATTTATTTATCTAATGAATTCTATAACAGTTTGGGTTGATACTGAAATACTTGCTGTTAATTTCATAATTAAATTATGAAATTTTTCACTAATGAATCAACAGTGAAATGGATACTATTTAAATTCAGCAACCTTTCACTTACTTCCGCCTTACTTGATCTTTGGTTGCTTCCTTTAATTCTTTTCCTTTAATTCTTCTCCTGTATGAGACACAAGAATCTAATACAGAAAAAAAAAAAAAAATAAAAGAAAATTGAAAGATGATGCCTATCTTAAATTACTTTTCTCTCGGTTCTTACTTTTTAATTCCCTTCACCTTTCACTATCAGCCATGAATATTATATCTTCATTTGAATTTTCAGCTTCTGAATCATGAGCAGCTGAAGATCCAGTAGTATTGTGTTACTGGATATAACTCAAGGGGTTATGCTGTTTTTACTGTTTGGCACATACTCAGGAATGGGAACTTAGCTAAGCAGTTGAAGCATATGGCAGGGGGAGATAGGCCAGTGTCTTGGATGAAGATGCATATATTTTGTACTCTCATGGTATGATGCATTCTTGTGCTTTGCAGATGGCACCTCGGAATTGTTGCTCTGAAAACTAATTTTGCCTAGCCATGCAGGTCTGCTGACACAAGCACCAGGATCATCTGTTTCTGTGCAGACACTACTGCATGCTGCAGATATCCTAGGTAGGAATATTTCTGAGAAGCACACCTGCATCTCAGTTGCTGTGGGGAGCAGGAAAAAAAATCTCGGGAACCTATGACTAGCATTTTTACCCAGAGACAACAATTCAACCAAACACAATCTCTACCTTTATGTAATACTTGGTTACTGCTTCTCCTAGAAGTTTATTGCATCATAGTTGTCAGTGCAGGCATAGAGGGAATACATTGATTTTATGACAGCTGGAAAGAGGAGTTCATTCTAATTGATGGAGACCTTTGATTTACCTTTGATTTTTCCCTGTGTATAAACCATTGGTCCTCAGAGAAATTGCTTTTATATCATGTAGGGCTTATAGCACTAATAGTGGCACTGTCCAAAACTTGCTTTTGCTCTGTCTCTGTCTCTCTGTCCCCCACAAAACATGCATATTACATAAGCAAGTGGACCAAGAGCTTGCTGGGGAGGTTTCAGTGACAGTAGATTCTGTCAGCTAACAGAACTGCAGGTTAAGGTATGAATACTTTCCACTCTCTAGAATAATTTGCATTACTTAAAATCACATTGGGTACAATTTTTAAATGCACTAGGCTGGGGTGCAGTTTTTCACAGAACTGTATTGCTTTCTCTCCTGTCCTCTTATTATTTACTATGCTATGCCCCTGAGCTCAGACAGGTAGATGTCTTTTTTAAGACCAATTTGCTGCGTGTGAGGTGGGCCTTGTACTAGCTGGTACTAGCTTGTACTGTCAGGTCTTCTCACCTTTCTTACTCCCCCACCCCGAAATTTCTGTGCTCTCTGTAGGACAGGTAGTCCTTAGTATTAGTCTGTGCTTTTTGTTAGATATCCTGAAACAGTTTGGCAGCAAATAAAGCCAAGGGTGATGGACACAAACAGTTAAATTCAATTGTGTACCTGCAACAGGAGAGCTAAAGGAGAGGTAGAAGTCTGAATTAAAAATGTATCTGTCAAGCAATGAATGCGACACTGCCTGGAGTAATGTGAAAATTACTGCCAGCTTATTGTCTACCAAGGGGCTTTTCTTTATTTTTTAAATTCGAACAATGATACCACAGAACTATTATCTACAGGACCCCTGAGCAATTGCTTCCACCTAAGGCAAAGACAAGAAAACAGTTGCTGGCATTACCAAAAATATATATCTGCCTGCTACCAGCAGGCTGGAAAACTCAAACACCTGCAGTGCAAGGGGTGGGTTATAAGGAAGAACTTCCTCATGTCACACAACGTCCATGGGACACAAAAGACATAGTTTTGACAACATGTGAATAGGTAAGAGCATTTGCTGCCTGCAAATGAAATGTTAAAACAGCAGAGAGGTGCCATAAGCCATCCTGCATTCAGATATTGCATAAATTATGAAGTGGTTTCAGAATGTCCCTCATTACCCACAGCAAGGAGCCAATGTGCTACTTACGTAACATAGACTAAAGGTAGATTTGAGGACTCAGAATAGAAAAACATCTGCCCTTTGTATCTATAGTGCTGCGTCTCCATTGTTTTCCCCATTTTTAGACCCCAACTGACAACCTCAGGTGCCTGATTTAGGCTTTCTGACTACTGTTGCATCCAAAATCTTCAGTGATTCAGAGTGCTACTGACAAACCCAGTACTTTGTGCAGTACCAGAGAGAGGCAATTTCCATGCTTAAGTGCAGGTCTGACTGGGACCCATCGTTGTATTTTCTGTTTTATCTCCACAATCAGGAAGAGTAAATAATTCTGAAGCACTGAGAAAAGCCTTTCCTACTGCCCTGAGTCTCATTTACCATGAGTTTATCACAGAATTGCTTAATTCTTTTTCTGTGGGTTTCATTTGCTTCAGAGATTGGACTGAGTTTCCTTTTTGTTTCTTATCACAGCTGAGGGGCAAGAGAACATGAGTAGCTCTCCACTCAAGACTATTTCCATAACTATGTTAGGTGCAGGAGCATTGCTGAAGTATTTGCTCGTAGCTCTCTTCACTAAAAGAGTGCACAGCACTGGTAGTAAAGGGGGGTCTATAATACATAATTTTTAATTGGCTTATTTAAGAGAAGCCATTTACTTACTCCTTCTCTTGGTAACCAATTTATTTGTACCAAGGCACTTCATCACAGTGCATTTTTGAAATAAAAAAAAAAAAAAAAATCACCTGAGAAGCATTTGAAGTCTTCAGAGCAAAACACCCTCAGAAACTGCACTGGGGAGTGGATTCTTTGCTAGATGTAACAGCTCCAAAGGGTGGAAGAGGAAAAGTCTCGAAAATCATGGACAGTTTTTCATCAGATATCTGAAAAAGAACAGTAAAGAAACTAAGAAAGGCTTTGAACTTTACCTTTATCACAGCGATCTCTAGTTTCACTGTTATTAAGCATAAGTTTGAATGTGTACTTTCTGATAGGGGTGGTTTAATAACTGAACAGCGTCTTGCAAACTTCAAGGGAAGAAAAGAACATGAATGGAAAGTGAAACTTGTTATTTCCTTACCAATTAGTCTATCTAAAGTGAAAACCTCAGAGATGAAAATAAAAGAAGCAGCGGCAGGCATGGAGAAATCAAAACAGAGGATAAACAAAAAAAGACACGTTAGCTGGTGACTTTAATGAGAAAGAGGCTGTTACTGTACTGAGAAATCAGAGGCTGTTTTATAACATCCTCTGACATGGTATCTAAGGTCATACATGTTATGTGACTTATTTGAATCATCCCTTGAAATAATCTCTGCTGTTCCATGATGTAAACATTAAAAAATGAAATTCAAAAGGAATGAGATGTCAGTATAGCACTATGAACTGAAACTTGGTTTTCAGCATTTTATGGGAGAAGAAGACATGGCACCTGAAGCTGAAAATCTATGAGACAGTGAAAATTAGTTTTGAAACAAGTATCAAGAATAAAACACTTGTTAAACTATCTGAGCACTGGAAAGTGAGTCAATTAGTGCCAGCATTGACACAAGGAGGTTATTTTACCAAGCTGATAGACTGTAGTGATTATCAAATGTGCTCAAGGAAACGGAATCCTGTATTCAAGTCAATCCTATCCAGAACATGATTAGCTTTTAGAGCTCAAGCTTGATTACCCTGACTTGATTTGGTAAAAACCACCACAAAACTAGCACACACTTTGAGCCATCAAATGATCTTTTTTTTTTCCCAGGAGTCTCAGTTAGTGTGAACGTCACATGAGAAAGCAACATAAGACTGGCATAGACAACATGAAGATGAGAATTGCATAGAACTTGTTGTGAAAAAGTTTCCAGATGCACTTTTTTATCTAGCTTTTATCTTAAGAACACTTGAAAGATGTCAGTATATTGATGGAAGTGTTTTAAACATTTTAGAGAGACACACAAAAGAAGAGTTTGTGTATATGGACCTTGCAGTGGTGCTTCTCACTTAGATACAAAACTGCCTATAGAAGTTCTTGTAAGACCATGTATGGTGACTTTCCAAAGACAGAAAGAAGTGCTGTAGTCTAGTTTGAAGAGCCCCTGCTGTATCCATCTTTCTCTTATTTCTCCAGGTAAAAATTTTGTTTTGCCTGAGAACATTGTCTGGTAAATGGATGATGCCTGCTGTATTGAATACACAGCTGGCAGACTACGTGGATTTCTAGGTAAGGAGATACTAAAAATTATTTATATATCATGAGATATTCAGAAGTGGTCTGAACATGATCCTGCTGTACATGTCTCCTTTGGAGCAGTGGAATTGGACAAGATGACCCCCTTCCAACCTCTACCACCCTCTGATTCTATGATTTAAAAGCTTGTCTGATCATTGTCTTTGCTCAGGAAACATGCTCATGAGGCAATATTATGATGAAAATACTAACAATGTGAGCCTTATTTTTTAGTGTCAGTCCTCCCTTTTAATACAGACATGTATTAAGAAGTGTGTAGCTTCTTGAAGATAGATACTTGCTGGTGTCTATCAGTTTGATTCGTGACAGCAGACAAAGTCTGGACTGATATTAGATCCCAATGAAAATGAGCCCATTTCTCATTTACACCCTGTGTATCTAACATGGCTTCACAGAACTTTCGGAAAATGTCATATTAGTTTGTAAGCCAGTGTATATCTGCACGCTGTGTACACTTCTGAAAATGCAAGCAAGCACTTCTCAATACCAGTATTTCTGCTAGTTTGCATTGTTGCTGTGGAGCCACTGCACTGGAAAGACCAATCTGCCATAGAAAAAGCCTTGTGCTACTGACAGTGTGATGCTGGAGCTTTGCCAGAACCCACATTTCCACAAGGGTGGATTTGTGCATGATAAAAGTGGGATCCCTGAGCCGCTCCTTCCCACAGATCTCCCACACAGGCAGAGCTGAGGCCCAGCGCTCAAACCAGTGCAATTTAAACAGTACTCTTTAGATAGCTATTTTAGTGCCTGACATTGACAGATATTAATCACAAAAAGCCTCTGCAGGAGACATAGGAAGAATCAGAGCTCAATCCAACCAGATATAGTATTTTAAGTAAACTGCATCAGCAACACATTTTTGGCCATGGTGATTCCTTCTGTACTTTTGCATACGATATATTAGCAAGCTGGGAATTGCTGCTACTCAAAAGAGACAACAGAGTTCAAGCAATTAACACATCCTTTAAGTTGATATGGCCTCATCATTCTTGAAAGGTATGGATGTTTCACATTGCAAAGAAAAGATGGTCATAGATTTCACAAGTATTCCTGCAAATAATTCTTCCCATTTTTTCTGTTACCTATCATGATGGTAAAAAGTGATCGCTTCTGATTGTCACTGGGAAAAAAAAAGGAGTAGTATTTTAGGGATATTTTTGAAAGTGTTCTGCTTCCCCCTACTTCTACTTTAGTGGGACAAATTAATCTCAATATAATTGGAATTTAGAACTGAAAGTGTCCTGATTTGTGAATGTTGGTGCTACACTCAGCAATCATCAGCTGCTTCTAGGTAAATTCTTGACGACATTTATCATCCTGGGATATGGGACTTCAGCAAATTGCATTAACATGTTGCATGTGCCTGCACTTTGTCACTTACTTAACCAAAATTAGGACAATTATGAAGAAGACAATTATGTTTCCTTCCCCTGGCACCCACATTCTCCTGTTACCTCAAAATTCATGGATGTCTGGGCAGTGCTGATTACTGTTGAGTGGTTCTACAGTGTTTAAACATGGTATTTCTGGTGTTTGGGCTGTTTGTCTTTATATGTAGGAAGAGCTTAGTTTCAGTATGGCCCTAGGAAACCATTGTTTCTGGAAATGCTACCACCAACTCTTCTGTAAAAAATGTAAGAAAAGAATGCAGTAGTGAAGTTTTTATCACTAATGATAACTGCTCTTTATTTATATGTCTGAAATACAGCTTGCATACTCTTTAATGTAGTGGTTCTGATACATGTTCCAACTCCCACATGGAGATACGTACTCCCAGTACAGTTGCACAGAACATTAAGCTGCCTACACTTAGAAAAATGCCAGCTGAACTCGTGTTTTCCTGCGGGCTGTTTTTAGTAGGCATGAAGAAATGTAGTATAGACTTGTCGTGGGCTTTCTAAGAACACTTCAATATTCTCATGCCTTAATGTGATTGGATAGTGAGGCCCTATCTAGACTGATTTCTTGCTCTACATGTAGTTTAGCCATAATTTCTCTGACCAGTGGGCAATGAGGATCCTTCTATGGAGACATCAGGACATTGTTTGAAGTAACTTCTTAGTAACTAGCAATCCATTTCTAGAGCTGGAGGTGGTCTAAACTGAACTCCAAACTGACCATTAACTTTTTCTCTTTCAAGTAGAGCCAGTGATTATTTTTTCCCTCTGAGTGCACACTTGCATATCTTTACAAACAGGGCACTGTTAGATTTCTACGCTGCCATAAACTCTGACTGTGATACCTCATCTGCTACTGACCTCAAGTGAACTCTGAGGAGAGGGAACAGTAATAAAGCAAAACCCAGCAAACAGTGTGAAGCATTTGTAAGATCTTATATAATTGAATTTGCTATATTGGGAACTTGCCTTTGGTTTTAATTATAGCTTTAAGGGTGCACTTTTTGGGCTTTGTGCCATCTCTTTGCTCCCTGCTTTCACTCTGGATTTGCTTCATATAATACATAGCCACTACAAAAAGGATATTTTTTCCCTTTTCAGGAAGAGGAGAGGCCGACAGAAGTTCACTGGGGGATGGGGAGGTCTAATGTGCTAATTGTCTCGTGTGTTGCTCTGGTCTTGGGCTTTAGCCTAGTCCTTCCAGAAGGTTTCAAAGGCAGCTTGTGAGACCCCAGCAAAAATCTGTGGAATCCCAAAACTGGACCATGTCTTTTCTTAAATGAAGGGTTGAGTGACAAGTACCTCTTTGAGCTTCCAGAAAAGTGTCAACAGAATGACAACCCTCAATTCTACCCAAATCTATCTCTTGCTCACATCTGTATCCCAGAATACACAAGAATTACTTTCACAGAAGCAGAGCTAGGGCAGATGCAAAGCAAGGAGGTCTTTTGAGGGCCTCGTAAGGCATTAATGAAACCTAAGTAGTGATTTGACAAAACAGGACTTATATGCTCACACTTAAAATCTAACTAAGTCAATTTATACGTCACTTCTCAGCTTAATCTTTAACTGCATTGGTATTCATCTTCCTGGTGACTTCTACCTCTCTAAGCATCTGTTGTGTCAATTGTTACATGTGCATAGGGAAAGAGGCTTGTAAAGCAATAGGGGAGCTGTCCCTCAGAATTATCCTGGCTGTGCTTTAAAGAGTAGACACCTGCTGCCTCATTTGAGGGGTCCCAGGTCAAAAAAACTGGTCTCTGAATCTGTTATTTATATTAGGAGCTGGTCCCCTGGAGATATAACTGCAGTTAACCTCCCTATTTCATCCAAGAAGGTGCTGATATTGCTGGTGGCTATATATCCTCCTCCCCCCCGGCTCCAGCTTAGATGTCTCTAGCTTTTTTTCATCCTTCTTGGGAATTATCAGTGGTTAGTAAAATCAAAAAAGGTGTCACAGTGTGAGCTGAATTCCTTTAAGTCAATGAACTGAGCAGTCTTAATCTCCACTATCCATAATAAGTAGAGGGGGTCTGGGATGCAAGGATAAAAAATGGTACTGGGAAGGAGAGCAGGGCACCTGTGCAGCTCAACATAAATGCAACCCAGATCCACTAAGACTGGCTCACAGCCTAGATCCAAAACAATCTACTTGCCTTCCTGCTGTTCTAAAACTCAGGTAAAACATAGCAGGAAATTAAGAGCTGACTGTATTGATAGCTTTTTTGGTCCTAGAAGGTCCATGACATTGTTCAGTCCATCTCTTGTATTACAAATGCAACTGCATATCTCCTGATTACCCTTTAATTGAGGCTAAGTTAGAAATATTGCGAAGGACAGCAAAACTTTGTAAAGATGGTAAATCTGATTTTCCTTTTCAACAAAAAAAGTCTGCTCCTGATCTAACTACTGCTGAACAGACAAAATTTCAATCCTAAGGCTTTACAGAAGCCACTGCAAAACACACTCTAGGCTCCTTGATTCAAACATGTGTATCCTCTGTAGTAGAGTAGGTGTGTTCATCCTTGCTCCAAACTCTCAAATGATGTTGCTGCACCAAGTTTTACTTTCTTTTTTGATATTTTCTTCTCCTAGGGTGTGACTCAGTGCTTTTCAGAAAGCAGAGCTTTTGTCTCCATCATTCTACCTGCCAATCCTTTATATTACCTGCTTGATCCAGAGCTGGGAGTGACTCATTTTTCTCATCCAAACACATGCACGGAGTGAGCTCTCTCCCATCTAATGGTCCTTCACAGAAACTTATATGTAAGGTCATGATTGTGTTTTGTTGCACTGCCTGTCTGTAGAGGACAGACTCTGTCTGTCACAAGATTTATATTGTTCTGAATGATTTAAAAGCTTTGCAAGTGAAAGCAAACAATCTATATTGAGTTTTTTCCCCTTCCTCCCTCACTAGCTAATTTTGTATCTATTATTTACTGTGGGAAAGCTATGCCAAACAAGCAATATCTGCATTTTGTTCTGAGGCTTATTTTTTTCCTAAACTGTTACAGAAGTAAACTTGAACATATCTGTGGAATATTTGCACACCTCTCCCTCCCCACTTTACCTCCGGTGTTTGCCCCATATGTGAAGATATGGTATTAGGGGATTCTCTTAAACTGCATGGAGGCGGTTGTGGTGGGTCTAAGGAACTCAAACTTATGTATGAATGACTGAAATGAAGACATCTGCAGTGCAGACATCTGAACTAGTGCACCTCTTCTTTTGCCCATTTCTAGTCCATGGAAAGATGTAAGCAATTGCCAACATTAAATTGGCTCATTCCAAATTAGACACCTGCCATAGGTCACATGACTTCCAATTAAGAAAAGCTGAACAGTTTAGATATGAATGTCTACATTTTGCAGATGTCTAATATCATGGTGCCCTACATAACCTAAATGTAGCAAAAAAACCTGGTAAATAGAGATGCTGCAAACCAGAGATGTATATATAACCTTTATAAGTGTTATAAGATTATAACACTGTCACAAAACAGCAGCATAGAATCATAGAAGAGTTAGGGTTGGAAAGGATCTTCAGATCATCCAGTTCCAACTCCCCTGCCATGGACAGGGACACCTCACACTAAACCATGCCACACAAGGCTATGTCTAACCTGGCCTTGAACGCGGCCAGCGATGGAGCATTCACAACTTCCCTGGGCAATCCATTCCAGTGCCTCACCACCCTCAAAGTAAAGAATTTCTTCCTTGTTTCCAATCTAAACTTCCCCTGTTTAAGTTTGAACCCATTACCCCTTGTTCTATCACTACAGTCCCTAATGAAGAGTCCCTCCCCAGCATCCCTATAGGCCCCCTTCAGATACTGGAAGGCTGCTATGAGGTCTCTACGCAGCCTTCTCCTCTCCAGGCTCAACAGCCCCAACTTTCTCATCCTATCTTCATACGGGAGGTGCTGCAGTCCCCTGATCATCCTCATGACCCTCCTCTGAACTTTTTCCAACAGTTCCATGTCCTTTTTATATTGAGGACACCAGAACTGCATTTTAGATTTTAATTCATCTGCTTAGAATTCATCATACTTTAGCTTCAGATATAGGCATCTCTGTATCGATCTAGATAGTTACACGGGCAAGTGCAAAGTTATATACAGTTAAAATAGAACCATAGAATCATTTATATTGGAAAAGACCCTGAAGGTCACAGAATCCAACTGTTAACCCAGTACTGCCAAATCCACCACTAAACCATGGCCCTGAGTGCCACATCACACGTCTTTTAAATACCTCCAGGGATGGTTTCTCCGCCACTTCCCTGTGTAGCCTGTTCCAATGCTTGACAACCCTTTCAGTGATGAAATTATTCCTAATATCCAGTCTAAACCTCCCCTGGTGCAGCTTGAGGCTGTTGCCTCTTTGTCCTATCACTTGTTACTTGGGAGAAGAGACCAGCTCCACCTCACTGCGATATCCTTTCAGGCAGTGCAGAGAGCAATAAGATACCCCCTGAGCCTTCTCTTCTCCAGACTAAACACAGCCAGTTCCTCAGCCATTCCTCATAACACTTGTTCTCCAGACCCTTCACCAGCTCAGTTGCCCTTTTGTGGACCTGCTCCAGCACCTTGATGTCTCTCTTGTAGAGAGGGCCCAGAACTGAATACAGCTCAGATTCAAGGTGCAGCCTCTTCAGTGCCAAGTACAGGGGGATGATCACTCCCATGACCCTGCTGGCCATAGTTTCTAATATGAGCCAAGAAGCTGTTGACCTTCTGGGCCATCTGGGCACAAGCTGGCTCATGTTCAGCTCTGTCAATTAGCATCCCTAGGTCCCTTATTGCCAAGCAGTTTTCCAGCCACTCTTCCCCAAGCCTGTAGCATTCCATGGGATTGTTGTGATGAAAGTGCAGGACCTGGCACTTGGTCTTATTCAACATCGTGCAGCTGGCCTTGGCCCATCGATACAGCCTGTCTAGATCCCTCTGTGGAGCCTTCCCACCCTGCAACAGATCAAAACTCCCACCCAACTTGGTGTCACCTTGAAACCTGCTGAGGGTGCATTCGATCCTCTCATCCAGATCATTGATAGATATTGAACAGAACTGACACCAGTACTGAGCCCTGGAGAACACCACTTGTGACCAACCGCCAGCTGGATTTAACTCCATTCATCACCACTCTGGGCTCAGCCATCCAGCCAGCTTTTTTACCCAGCAAAGAACACTCCAGTCCAAGCCATGAGCAGCCAGTTTCTCCAAGAGAATTGCTGCAGGAAATGGTATCAAAGGCTTTTCTAAATTCCAATAAAAAAAAAACCACAGCCTTTCTCTCATCCACTAAGTGGGTCACACTGTCATAGAAGGTTAGTCAAGCAGTACCTGCCTTTCGTAAACCAATGTTTACTGGGCCTGATCGTCTGGTTGTCCTGTACGTGCTGCAGCGTGTCACTTAACATGATCTGCTCCATAACCTTTCCCAGCACTGGGATCTAGTGCCCCAGATCCAACCTTCTGGCCCTTCTTGCAGATGGGTGCCATGTTTGCTAACCTCCAGTCATCTGAGACCTCCCCTGTTATCCTGGACTGCTGACAAATGATGGAAAGTGGCTTGGTGGGCACTTCTGCCAGCTCCTTCAGTACTCTGGGGTGGAACCCATCCAGCCCCATAGACTGTTGTCTTACCGACTTCTCCAGCAGCTTCTCAGAGCTGCTGGCAGGATCAGGAAAGAGGCAGATTGCGTTTATCACTAACACATATTTGCACTGGAAGAACTGCACTGGTAGGACTCAGATTGGCCACAGAGGCTGAATATATCTTCAGGCATATATTCTGATATCCTGGTTGCAATGGGATAGCAACAGAAGAATGGAACAAGATGAAAGCAAGATTTTTAATCCTGAGCTCGCCATAATTTTTAACAGACCGGTGGGATGGCTATGATCCTTCCCATGAGGAAATACGTTTTCTACTACTACAGTGCTACTGTACTGTGCTAAGGCCCAACAGAGAAGACCCAACTTCCAGTCCCTAAAATATTGGCAATGAAGAAAGGAAGACCTGAGGTTTTCATGACTCCAGAAAAAACTAACAGAAGGAGGCAAAGTTTTGTAGAAATATTTGAGGGATGCCTCAGGTAGCTGAGGTTATCCACGTCCCTCTTCTGTCTCTCAGCAACCTGAGGACAATGAGCTGAGTGCCTGTCTGTAGAGAACAAACCTTGACAGTTTGAATTTTGATGATGCTTTCAATGCTGAGCCAAACTTCTCACTGCTTGTTGTATAAAATAATCTACTTTGCTTCTTTTTGTGCTCTAGGGACCTTGGAAATAGATGGCTTTGGCGGAGCCCATTTCCCAAAAGAAGCAAAAAAATCTGATGCCTTTTGGGGCTCTCTTGAATGAGTCATTGGCAATGTGTTTAGGTACTGTTCTAGGAACAGGCCAGAAAGCAGATGGCATTTTAGAGCGTGACAGTCTTGCTGCCTTATTCCAGAAGTGACACGTCCTGTGCTGGCCTGATGACAATGCATCCTCCAGCTGATTAACTGGGGTAGTGAGGATGGGCAGAGCCACGGTGCGAGGAATATCCAGATCATGCAGCAGCACTTTCAATACCTCCCTCTCTTCCTCCAAAGATGATCAGAGACAGAAAAAAAACTTCCATTTCCCTTTCATTTCCTTGATGGCCTTGTGTTTCTTAGTGTTTCAATATCTCTAGGCAATATTTTTTTCCCCTGCTTAGAAGACTGTCTTTTCTTTAATCCGTTTATTCCTCATCTGCCTTTCTCCTAGTCTTCACACTCCGTGAACACTGTGACAAATCTGCTCTTCTTTATTGTTAAATCGATGTAATTTTTTACAAGACAAACCAGAAATGGGTGGCACAAAGTTATTCATCTCTTGTTCTACCTCTTCTTTTCAGGAAGCATGAAATATTTCTGAAGTTCCTGTATCTGAGAGGAACTCAGATAGAGTAAGCTCAAAGTAAGCATTCAAAACACCGCATAAGAGACTCTCACCATTTTTTATCTTCCAGCAAAAGCTTGTTTTCTTGATGTCAGCAAGAAAGGGTACCAGGACTCTCACAGTAGAGTTGTTTGGAGGAACAAAGGTAGACATGATTGAAATGCACCAATGTAAGATGGCATTTGTTCATTTAATGTCACATTTTTCTGCTTCAGTTTTTATCCCCTTTATGATATGAAAAATGTTACTTTTGTCTCAAGTCTTGGTTGTATCTCTGTTCCATTTCAATTATAAATAGGATAACATAAACCCCCATGAATATATCTAGTAAGTATTATATTAAGATTGTTTTCTCTTACCTTTTCAAGCAGAAATCTGAAATTCTATAAGGAGGAAAGATAGCAAGGGGGACACATGAAATACAGTAATAAAAGATTACTTTTATCAATCTTTGTTCTGTTTCAAGAAACCGTTTAGGTTTGCAATATAACAATATACTGAATTCCCAGGAATATCAAGGGAATGGGAAACTATTTCTATAAGAGGCCTTGGAACCACAGAGCCTGCCAGGAAATGTTGCTTCAGTTGCTGAAGACCTTTTCAGAATTTGATTCTCGCTAGTAACTTGTTTTGTGCCACGTTTGTGACAGACCTTTCAGTGCCATTTCGCCAGACACTTGAGAATCCTGATCACTGCTGAGTGGGATGATATCACTACAAGTGAACACTAATTTTAACAAGCTGTATTTGCAATTCAGGGCAAGAGAAATCATAGAATCGTAGAATGGTTTGGGTTGGAAGGGGCCTTCAAAGGTCATTTAATCCAACCCCCCTGCAATGAGGAGGGACATCAACTAGATCAAGCAGCTCAGAGCCCTGCCCAGACTGGCCTTGAATGTCTTCTGGGATAGAGCATCTATCACCTCCCTGATCAACCTGTTCCAGGGTTTCACTACCCTTATCATAAAAAAAATAATCCTGATACATCTTAGCTTCCTGTTTCAATATTGGTTTGGTAAGTCTTATACATTCCAACCATGCACAAACTCATATGATTCTGTTGTGAGAAGATGGCAATACCTGCACTCACTATGTGGTTTGGAAATTAAGTCCCCAAATGGCCATACCATTCAAAGTTCTCTTGCATTTTCTGTCCCTTCATTGCAAGCAAAAGTTTCCCAATTAGCCACAAGTTGTTAGAGTGTGAACCTGCTTTTATAAAATTGCAAAGAAGAGAAGTGGAAGAGAGGACAGCTTCTCCAAAGGCCCTGCAGTTTACCTGGCCCCTGTGAACCCACTCTGTGGGAGTTCATTCCTGGGATGTGCCCGTGGGGTCTGCTGACCGCAGCATTGCCACCCGTACCAGCAAGCGGGAGAGGACATCTGTCCTTCAGAAGCAAAGTGGGACCACCAACTGTTCCCACAGGTCAGTGAACACAAACCTCAAGATAGCTATAGGTATTCCTCTCCACTGACCTGCATGATTTGGTCTGGTGACCTACTGCTTTTGTTTATTTTTTTAGGTTATAAAATATGCTTATCCAGACTCTATAAGCAAGTGTGCAAGTGTGAGAGCTGCAGTTCAAGAAATCCACTCAAAAAATGCCAATTAAAGGGCTATTAACCAACCCTCTCTTGCATGTAAGCACCCAAACCCTTCTAAATGTACTTAGAGGTGCAGGATTGCCCATCCTATTAAGAACCTGCTAAGCTAGCCTGGCTAGCTAATGCTAGCTGGATTTTTAAGGTATTCTGTGAAGGTTATAATCCTCTTCTTTCTGCGAGTAACTTTATTACCCCAGGGAAGCAGCTGAGTCAAGATTGTGCCAGTATTTCCAGCATAGCGTTTGCTCCCTTTTTTTTTAAGTCTGGATGAAAAAGAAGTCATTTTGTCCCATAATAAAGAACCAAATAACTTCTCATGGCAGCAGATTTTGTTTATGATTTTCACACAAATATTTTTGACAGCGTTGACATTTTTACAAGCATGACTAACTACACATTTAGCCAGTTTCATTTTTTATTTTTTGGCACTGAAATGTGCTAATGTAAGCTGAAGAATTCCTAAGTCTGGCAAGCAATTTACTACATGCCAGGGACTGTTTTCATTTAGTTTAAAAGAAAAGTAGATGGCCAAAATACTGAGTTTGAAATGGCACTTGCTGAGCTTGCATTGCAGTGACTGTAACAAACGATATTCTTGTCACAGAAGGCTTTCTTGGGAGCTGGTTTCCTTCAAGGTTTTGTCCCACACTTTGTGTTGGGCATGGCACAAATTTTGCAGCTTTGGTCTCTTTCTCTGTGAAATGCTCAAAAGTATCTGCAGCTTAAATCATTAGTACTCATGTAGTGCTGAGGGAGGAAGGGATTTCCTCCCTCAGGGAGGCCAGGTCACATAGAGCCTTGGGTGACATGATTTAGTGTGAGGTGTCCCTGCTCATGGCAAGGGGGTTGGAACTAGATGATCCTAAGGTCCTTTCCAACCCTAACTATTTGATGATTCTATGATTCTATGACTTTATAGCCTGGGAGGGACAGGAGGGTGCCTGCACACAACATGGGTATGAATGATGTTCCCAGGTCTACCTATATATGGCTTACCCAGGGCAGCCAGCTAAGGACAGAGATACCTTTACTTGCCTGGAAATTTATTCATGTACCTTGCTACGATATCCGTCTTGCTCCTTGTGAATGCTATTACTTCTCAGGAAGCTCTCTCAGCCAGCTGAGAAAATACCCTGTGCTTTGCAAGTCACCTGGCAGCACTCTTACTAAAGGAATTGTTTCTCAAGACTTCCTTGTCTATGCCTAGCAGTTTCTCTGGTGGTGATATCATATTGCAATATGTGTGCTCCACCTGCCAGCACCTCCCACACAGCAGTCTAAGAAATTCGTTTATTGTCTGGTTTAAGTACTAAGGAGATGAGTGGTGTCTTGGAAGCTGTTGTGTGCAAACTGCAGACAAATGCTGCCATTTATGATGGCATCATCTGACAGTTTTACTGATTGTGATAGTTGTGTACTACTGACCCCACAAACCCTCTGTCATTATACCCTGGTGCCACCTTTAGCTCTCTCTGCCCCCTCTAATATCTTCTGCTTTTTAGTATGCCAGTACTACACTCCTGCCGAGCAGCTGCCTGTTTGGCGTGACTCATGCCAGACATTTGGCTATTTTGGACAAATGGGGATATGCTATTTATCCCAAATAGCTGCCTGCCTTGGATAGCACATTGTCCTGAATAATGGAAGTACTATCAGCCTAAAAATCCTTTAGAATTCTTCTGTCTGCACCCACATATTGAGCCAAAGAGACCAGGAAATAACATGCAAATAACTATTAATACAGCAGATGACAAGAGATGCACTTTTGAAAGGATAACTTGGTTTGACTTGGTAGCCCACCAAAGCCAATGAGAAGACCTGTGGGAGAAGGTTCTGCCTGGCAGCTCCTCCAGAGCCCCTTTCCCCAAATCTGTAGAAGCACTCAGAAAAGGTGCAAGTATCCTGGTGTCATCCCTAGAATCCCATCATTGGTCCCTGGCTCCCTGCTGGCAGGCTTGCCTTGAAAATTTTCTGGGTTTTTTAAGCAGTTGATTCACAGACTGGAAAGAGCAACTTTGGGTGTGAAAATCCAAAGATGTCCTGCCACAGGGAAACAAAAAACCCCACAACCACATAAAGTTTCGACAGAAGCTGGGACTTCCTTTGCCTGCTTTACCTGAGGATGTCACATATAGGATGTGAAATCCAAGGGGTGTCCTGAAAGTTTACGGTATCTTATCACAAAATAAGGAGACATGAAACAATTTTCTGTCTTGACACAGACCCTCCTGGGAGAGTTTTTGATTCTTTTTTTCTTTTTTTTTTTTTTTTTCCCCTAGGTTTCACAATCTTTTAATGGACCCATTGTAAATTATAGTAAATTGTTGCCTAATGATGAATGATGTAGTTTGCTAATGATGGATTTGGTTACAGTGTGTGTGTTGTAGAGTGAGAGATGATTTTATCTCATTATGATGGAGGACTCAGGTTACCAAGAAGTCTTTATATCTCTTTATTAAGCTACCAGTGCTTCCACCAGTTTAAAACTTGTTTTTTCTGCTGTCTCTCCTCTAGTTATTACTGATCTTTAAAGCAGCCTTTAAACCTGATTATTTCAGAACACTGTTGCACTATTGGCTTGTTTGTCATAGTTTGTATCAACAACATTTCCCTCAGTTTCAAAGTGTGGAAGGGAGAGGGTTTGGTATGAAAAGAATGTGGGGTGAGACCTGAAGAGAGATATATAGATGGACCAACAGCAGGGCCAGTGCCCTTGGTGAACATAAGGGTGAGCTGGTGATAGCTAGTGGTGGTAGCTAGCAAAGAGAATCTGTAGTGAATAGAAGACTCTCACATGGATTAACCTGCCAGGCTTGGTTTTGGAATCTGTTCTGCATTCACTTCAATGACTCATGGGCACCCCTTCCCCCTCCCCATCTCGCTTCAACAGTTTTCATTTATTTTGCTTGTGTTTGGGAAAATATGGTTTACATTTCTAACATCCTTTATCATTTCCTGAGATATAGTGCGTTATTTTATGTGTTAACTAGAAGGGTAATCTTTTTTGTTGTTGTATTTGTAATCTAATTGGGAACTATGCCAATTTCCTATCAAATTTGATCCATATAATTTGGATACATGTATATGTAGCTAATTTATTATTGTTCACTAGCATTATTCTGTCCACCAATTTTTCTTTCACAAATCCTTTTTTAAAGGTAATTTTAATAAAACTCTTTAATATTTCAGGTTTTTCTTGCAGTCATGGAAAAAGAAAAAAAATCTTTGCCTGCAAAATCCTTTAAAATTTTAGCCTTAAATTATGCAATGAGTAAATGAAAATGTGGCATTCAAAGGCACTATTTTGTAAAGGTGTGTGAGATCCGCCACGATCATCTGCCTGCCTGTGACAATAACCAGGAGAGTTCTGTATCTCCCATCACTATCTTTTTTTGCAGAAAGGTTACCAGTGTGCTATACTCAATACAGAATTTTCAGATTTTGAAACATTTTATTATTGTAGTAATGGCTATTGCTGTTCTTAGCACAGACCCTGTCAGAAGGTTTAAAAAATTTATGCTTCGGCTCATGGAAAAAAAAAAGGGGGGGGGGGGATAGAAAAAAAAAAAAACAAAGGTCAAAACTTTTAAAATGTCACTTCTTCTACAGTTTTGCATAGAAAATACATTGAAGCAGTGGGAGGGCTCCTTGTCCATAGAAACAGGCTGTAAGAAAAGAATGTTATCCTGCTGCTGTAGTTTCCACTTTCACTGGCAGCTGCAGGCTGAGCAGAAAGGCACTGTGGGAGCCTATTGTTACCCCAGCTGGGTAATAGTTTTCTTATTTTACAGTCAGCAACCGAGGGGGGTTGGGGTGTCTCAGCAAAGTGCCTGAAAATATAACTCCTGCAAACAGATCACTTTCTCCTTCGCTATTAGAAAGAGGGATCCATAAATCTTCTATTTCATTTGATTCCTCTAGTAAGATAATTAACTACTGCAAACAAAAGATGGACTTATTTTCCAAACAAATTTAGGTTGCGTGGAAATGTTGCTCTGAAGGCTGTAAAATCCCAGACCTCTCATGGAGCACTCAATTGTACTCATCCCTCTTACTTTGTATGAAATTTGATAGCTGAAGAGCAGATTTTGCAAGAGTAAACCTGTGCAGATGACAACCAAAATTTTCACCAGAATAAGGAAGTGGTGGGGGTGGAGGGTTAATTTGGCAAAGCTGCTTTTTTTTGAAGGAAAGTGTGAGACCCTTCAGATGTGACATACATGATTTCATGTTGTATGGTTATAGCTTGTATGTTCAGCTCTTGCAAGACTGTAGGTTTTATTTAGTGCTGGTCTATCCAAGCAAGGAGAGCTATCTCAGTCACCCCATCAACCTAAGTATAAAGGTGGGAGGACAGAGACAAAACCATGTAGCTCAGCAGACTTTCCTGATGCCTTTTATTTTCTAACAAGTAAAATTTGCAAGACCAGCCGCAAAAGGAGACAGAACTTGCCTATGGTGGGAAAGTTGATTGGCTGAATGATTTATCACCTAAACTTTCTGATAGCCTCAGGTCTCGCTACAGTCCCCATATAAAATCCTGCAGAGCACTCTATCAGCAACATGGATAGACAAAAGACCACCCAGTCAGCTGGATGTTAGCAAAGATGAAAGGCCTAGTTGATGGGCAGGTGACAGCTAAGTGGAGGACTATTTCGATCAGAGGATTTACCTGTTCCTGAGGGTTTTTCCTTTTGCAAAGCCTTTGCAGCCCATTGGATAGTAAGGAGGACCTGTGCCAAAATGGTGTGAGACTTGTAGTCATGCTCACTAACTAACTAACTAACATGCTCACTGAGGCAGGCCCATGACAAATCTCTCTCTCTAGAAATAATGTGGGGGATAGACAAGAGGAGTATTTTTCTACCACCCAACCTAACCTCTACAAAAGGTCTCTTTCTCATATGGGACTCATACTAGAGGAATGAGTGAACCATGCCCAGGCTTCTTGCATTGATGTACTTTGCTTCAATCTTGTAGCTCATAGTAGTGGAGAAGCCACAGCATCACTGTGTTCATGCTGCTGCACCTTCATTGCTGTTTGTAGTTGGTTAGCAGGATTGCATCTTGCTTGCTGTGTTTCCCCACTCTTTCAGACCTCAGCACAGATGGAGCTACAGTTTCTCTCCCTTGCTTCCTTTATATTGTCTCTCCTTCATCTATGATGCTTAGTCAAATGCTTGCCTGACTGACCCCACTGACTGGGTCCATAGGATGAAATTCAGAGGCATGTGTAATACAGAAAATTAGGTCTGATGCTCAGGTGTTCCTTGTTTGTCTTCATTTCATGCTTCTACAGGGTCAGTGGAGACATTGCTTCCCTCTTTTGTGGAGAAACCTTTTGGGAAGCACATACAGTGAGTATACAAGAAGCCGGGACAGCCTCAGCTATTTGAATCATGGAAAGATGATGGGACACTTGATTTCCCACCTCCAGGCCTACCTGCAGATAGCCTTTCACTGTCCAGGTCAGATCTCAAAGCCTCAGGAAATCTATGGCTTTGCTAAATTCACATACATACCCTCTGGTACCCCACCACCATGTGGAAGGCAAACCTCTCACTGTCCAAAAAGAGGATCTGATACGAGGCCTTCCTGGCTGTCAGTACTCAAGGTGTGCCCAGCAGTGAATCCCACATCTGAGGTGTAGGTACAGCCTGTCAGTTGTGGAGGGAGGAAGAGAAGGATGAGGCTTTGAAAGGAAAATAACCCAAACTCCACACACTTTCTGTATTATCCTGGACAAACGCAATAGGAGGGATATTGAAGGGAAGAGTGCTTGGCATTTAGACTGACGACAGTAACATTAATAACATGCACTTGTTACATCTGTCAGCATGGTGTCTTAGATCAAGCTGTGGTTTGTACTTTTACAGGCTCTAAATTCAGGACCAGTTATTAAACAAGCATGGTTTTAGAAAGGATGAATATTCAGAATAGCAGGGTTGGGGTAGAGCTGAACAATTCTTATTGCAGACCCAAGACATGGACTTTCAAACCCTTACTCTGTATTTCAGGCTGCAGAGATTCTTGTCCTTTTCTCCATAAGCTCTTGATTCAGTTCTAAGTCTGCCAGATAAACAACCAGTCTGTGGTATACTATATGCAAAAGGAAATCACTTAGGCTTTTAGATCACCCATATCCTAACTGTGTGAACTACCAGAAGCAGGAGCTTGAGGCAGGTTGATAAGGAGGCCTTTGAGCTTTTCTTTCTTTAGAGAGCTGGAACAGCTTTCCTACACAAAATCCCTCTCATGTGTGAAAGAGAAACTCGTTGCAGGAAGCTTACAACTGAGGGCATCCTCTTGGTGATGTGATATGGGGTGAAGTGATGGTTTATGCTATACTGGAAAGAGATGAAGAGCATCTACCCCACAGGAAGTTTGGGAGTTCTGATTTTCTAGCAGCTATTCTAAACTGACCTTTCAAGGTCCAGTTTATGCAACACTTGTGAATCCTTCCCAGAAGTATTCATTTGATGGTCTTCTGAATATCTGAAAATTTGTTGGAAGACTGCGAGCCTCGAGTGTGGTGTGAGAATAGTATGTCAGATGAGGACCTTCAGTGCAAATATGCACAATCATTGAGTAAAATGGTTTGTTACTCTGCTATGGATAGTGGATTTTAAGTTAAGCTGGTTGCTTATTTTGTAGAACATTTCCAGCTAGATGAGTAATTAGCTGAGAAGCACAGTATTCCTGTGTATTAAGTACCTATTAAACCAGTGCTCCAGATTCCAGTGCCTCTGTGACTTTTTCATCCTGGGTTGTAAGCAAACTTACTAGTTTCAAAGGCAAAGTGGTTGTATTTCTTGACTGAACCAAAATTTCCAAGTGAAAGGAATAGAGAAGGAAAGACTGGGACAAGGAAGTTTCTTATTTCATCACTTCAGGGAAAGGGTTAAATATATTGTGTAAATACAAACAGGTACATACACAGGCATACACATGCACAATGTTCCATTTATATTATTAATTTGAATTTTATCTCCATAGTTAATTAAAACCTTCTTCTGCTCTTTATAGGAAGTGAAGGACTTTTTAGAAATGCCACCATCCTGAGCACCAGCTCTCACCCTATGGGTGCATCAACTCGATGGCAAGCCAGACCAACAGATTCACAATGTGTAATGAGTGTTTTTAAGCTCCAGGGCAGAGTTTACAGATCCCTTTACTCTTCCTTCTCTACATGCACAGAAGAAAAGACACAAGACTCCTGCAAGAATGTGCTGACAGTCCATGGATATGTCTACCTGGACTTCTGCTCTGCTGGTGCCACAAGCTGAGCAGAAGTGATA
This sequence comes from Bolborhynchus lineola, assembly GCA_025448015.1. Lineage (NCBI taxonomy): Eukaryota > Metazoa > Chordata > Aves > Psittaciformes > Psittacidae > Bolborhynchus > Bolborhynchus lineola. Next base: position 32,990 of record JAOEHX010053991.1, on the reverse strand, counting down.
TCACTATTTCTAGCAAAGCACAAAGATGGAGCTGCAGAGCTCTTCTGAGATTCTGAATAAGGTACCCCAGGCTTGGCACCACCTCACCTTGGCCATGCCATTTTGGGTCCGGGGATGGAGACAGCTTGCTTGCATCTGACTGCAAAACGCCCTGTGGCTATACCCTGCATAAACAAAAGCAAAGTAAAGAAACAGATGGTGGAGTTATCTGCCCAAAGCTGCACAGGAAGTCAGCTGGAGAAGAAAGAGTGGAGCAGACATCCCTGTGTCCAGCAATAATGATTCATCTTGATTCACTCTTGTAAGGTGGGCTGATGCCAACCTTATGAAGTTTAATCGTGACAAGTGCAAGGTCCTACACCTGGGTCAGAGCAATCCCAGGCACAGCTACAGGCTGGGCAGAGAAGAGATTGAGAGCAGCCCTGCAGAGAAGGACTTGGGGGTGTTGGTCGATGGAAAAATGAACATGAGCCGGAAGTGCATGCTCACAGCCCAGAAAGCCTGGGCTTTCTGCTTTCTAGGCTGCATCAAAAGAAGCGTTACCAGCAGGTCGAAGGCGAGGATCCTGTCCCTCTACTCTGCTCTTGTGAGACCTCACTTGGAGTACTGTGTGCAGTTCTGGTGTCCTCAATATAAAAAGCACACGCAACTGTTGGAACAAGTCCAAAGGAGGAGGGCCATGAGGATGATCGTGGGACTGGAGCACCTCCTGTATGAAGATAGGATGAGAAAGTTTGGGCTGTTCAGCCTGGAGAAGAGAAGACTGCGTGGAGACCTCATAGCAGCCTTCCAATATCTGAAGGAGGCCTATAGGGATGCTGGGGAGGGACTCTGTTAGGGACTGTAGTGATAGGACAAGGGGTAACGGGTTCAAACTTAAACAGGGGAAGTTTACATTGGATACGAGGATGAAATTCTTTACTGTAAGGGTGGTGAGGCACTGGAATGGGTTGCCCAAGGAAGTTGTGAATGCTCCATTGCTGGTGGTGTTCAAGGCCAGGTTGGACATAGCCTTGGGAGTCTGATGTGAGGTGTCCCTGTCCATGGCAGGGGGGTTGGAACTTGGTGATCTTAAGGTCCTTTCCAACCCTAACTATTCTATGATTCTATGAATTTTTTGCAGACTTGAACTTTGTGGGATCCCAACAATTCAAGCAGAATTTGCCATCGGCCATACTAAATAAGACATCATTTTTCTGGTTATGTTTTGATTATTTTCCAAGTTGTTAATCCTTAAATCTTTGTCTTAACCGTTAGAAGAGTTTAATTAAATTTGGTAAAAACTTCCTTTACCCCATTTTGCTTTTCAATGTGAATTACAATACAGCCATGCAAGTAAGTGTTTGTAACCCTTTTAAAATCCTAAGAAATACTGTTGACTTACAGATGACCTTTTCAGTTTAATAAAGTTCTCTATGTGTGTAAGGCAGAAAATTAATTTTAGAAAACAGTAATACCACACCTGAGTTGCACATTGTCTACTGAAGTGTATTTTTATTTTGATAGCATTTTAACACTGCTAAGATTTCACACAGATTTTGTGTAAGGTATTATAAAGTACCTACTTTGTATTTCCAATCACCCCTTCCTCAGAAGTACTTTTTAATATAGTTTTTGGATACAGTTTGCTGCCATCTTTTGTCCTTTAACTGTAAGCCATTTCCCTTAAATTACAGGAAAATTTGTCCAACCTAACACAAATACGATGTAGGTCTTTAAAGTTGGCTCAGAGCTCTATTGTGGTAGTCTTTAGAGAAGAATTTTATATATGACATGTTTCAGCATTTTATGCCTTTGGGAGGACTGGTTGAACTCAGTGATCTCCCAGCAGAGCATTAGCTCTACTTAGAAATTTTACTGAAAAGACAACTCTGACATTGAAAGGGCCTCTCAAATAAAATTCACATGTTACTAATGACATGACTTACTCCCTTTTCCACATTCTTCATGAACACAACTCATCTTTGAAGTACATCTTCAGAATACATATGTAAAAGAGTTTGGAGAAATTGCTCCCTAGCTTGTCTATTTTTCTCCACTGTCTACAAAAGGAACTTCGAGTAAAGGGCTGCAGATGTCCAGGTTGGGTCAAATGAATAGGCCACACACACTAGATAATATGCTCCAAAAATCTTCCAGAAAGCCTGGAAAGACATCAGTTCCTTGAGGAGAAGTTGGATGTGATTTTTGTGTATTACCCCATTACACTGAAGTTCAGAAACAGGCTTTGATAAAGGCCTGTAAAAGGCAGTATTTTCCTCTTTTGTCTTATTTTGTCCTGAATATGCCTTTTCTCTTTATTAACCATTCTCATGTCCAAGAATAAAAGTAGAAATGATCTTTTTTTCTTGAATTTAAATGGATTTTATCTACCTTCAGAACTAGTTTAAATTTCACAGTACTCTTTTCCTCTTTTCTCATATACTGACGTGGACTTCTTAAAAGCTTCTACTCCCTGATGATCTTACAGGAATGTGTTCATTTTTTAATGGAAGGATCTGAAGCACTGCAACTAATGAAGAGGAAACGATTATTTTTTTCTCAAATAGAAACTGATGGAAAATATATCAAAGTTATTTAGTATTAAAAAAAAAAAAAAAACTAAGCTCAGGTATCAAAGGCAAAAAAAATCGAGATGTGGGATTCAGTTGTTTAAATGGAAATGTTTAGAGCTACTTTAGGCATACAGAATATCTCTTTAATTGCCTCCATCTGCCGCTACAGTGGGACATAGGTATCTCAGAGGCTTTCTAACGTGTCTGCCAACATCTAAAATGGTTGACTAAAGACTACAGGAAATTCCTTGAAGTGACGCTGAGTGCCTATATTTGCCAACTAAATCTTACCTTTGCTGTTTAGTTTCCTTTATGGAAATTTGTCATTGTGCCTTTTTTTAACATCCAATTTTATGTTTTCATTATTACTTTTTTTCAGGGAAATCCCCTCTGCAATATATGTACAACATTGGTTAGGTCCCCAACATTGGTCAGTCTCCAACATTGGTCAGAATTTTGAAAAGATATAGAAATGAGCTTAAATAGACTAGAATAATATTTTATAAGAAATATGCCTTATCATTAGAGGACTTGAAGACAACAAGACACTTTCACTGCAGTCACCAGTAGGATCCTGAAGTTTTACAGAGGGCTGAGACCCAAGGTATATTCCTTTTTTTAGAGTTTCTCTTGGCTAACTATCAGCAGTGTCCTGACCAGCAGGCTGGTTGTGCTCAATGCCCTGGCACTGGATCTTCCTACTTCTGTGTAAGGGTTTCATCCCAGTTTCCTCTTAAAAGCCCATATACTCAAAATCATCACACCATCTAACATTTAAGCGCTGTTTCTTCTCTCTTTCCATTCCTCCCCTGTAAAGGATAAATATACAATGAACAGACTGAAATCACCACATTATTTTTGTACAGACATATAATAACTAACATACAGAGTAGACTTGATAGTCCTAATATTCCTTTGATGACTACTAACCTGAGCTAATAAATCCCCTTAAGCAGTTCCAGTTGTCATCAAAGGTCAGATGAGATTGTAAAAACCAAAGGTGATGAAAGTGTCGTATGATTGCTCTCTGTAAAAATTTCAGTCTTTCATTCAAGCCATTTCCTCGCAATACTCCTGTGAACAGCAGTGAGAATTTTGTGTGAGCAAGAATTGGTTGAAGACAGCAAGGCTAGATCTACACTCTGGGCATCTCTACTATGCAATTGTTGTAAGAAGCAGCACTGGGATGGATCACCCACTTCATTCATGACAGCTAGTATGTTCAGGCTCTTTTTGGCCTTAGTTTACATGAAATAATTCTGCTCTTGTCTCTTTTTTGCTGTAGGAATATTGCTGAAAGGGAGAGTTTTTCCATTTGTGGAATGGATAGGCTGCTCTGCTAAAGGAGTTTTTATACGAAGAAGGCCTTGGCTTCACAAGAACAACTAAGATCTGGTACTGCAGTCACTGATGCCATCTGCTTCTTGTGCAAGCCCCTCCTGACGGTGCAGCTGCTTTCCCAGATGGTGCAGCTGCTCCTACTCCTAGAAGCAGCTTTGCCAATTCTGCTCTTTCAGAGGCACATCCTCTCTCACCTCCCTTGGTTTCAACAACTTTGGGATAAGTCAGGGCAGAAGGCACATTTCTGCTGCCTGCGAGCTGTCCTGGGGAAATATGAAGCCAGGGAGCCTTGCCGGGGCTCCTGCTTCCATCCTCCTCCCAGCGGGGACTCCAGAGTTTTCTGGAGAGGCTGAAGTGGCAGCTTAGCTGCTGGCTGCCCTGAACACCAACACAAATCCACACAAGTAAGCGGCCTCTTGCTTGGCTGCTTCCCTGCTGCAGCTGAGGCTGGTGCAAACGCTCTCCAAACAAATACTGGAGAGTCTTGCAAGCCCTTCCCATCACATAGGCAGGTCAATAAGAATTTCACAAGCCTTATAATTCTGCATCTGATAAAAGATTGACTGATATGAGTGAGTTTTTGCAGATGTGGTTTTCCATACATGGAAAAATTCATTAACCTTTGTAAAATGTTGTTTAAAAAGAATGTAAGGTAAACACAGCTTTTCCTGTAATTTCATTTTATGCTTCTGTAAAAGAAAGAAACCGAAAGAATGTTTCCTTAAGCAGAAGCTTTAAAAACATTTCATTTGTTAGTAAGGGCAAGGATTCAGTAAAACAGGACATGAGTGGAGGGAACAACAAGCAAGGCTGGCTATGGAACTCCTTCTCCTTTGCAAAGTTAACAATGACTGAATAGTAAATTGTTTTTTAATAAGTTCTGTATTCTCCTGGGATATGGTTAAAGGGTTAATTTAACGCTTGACCCATTAAAACCGTTGAGTGCAGTGAGAACCTTGTAGGGCTGATCAGATGATTATTTCTGGAAGATAAGTGGTTGAAAACCGAGCCTCACTAGTTCAGGTAATCAAGGGAAATCGGCATAAAAGAGAAGATGCGGCTGAGTAAAGACAGAACGGCTACCTGAGATTCTATTACTTGTCGTCTTTCAAGCATAATAATGAGATTATAGTAACCCTAAACTGGCTGAAAACAGAAATCTGGCTGTCTGTCAAGTTCATTGTGTCGAGTTTTACAACACTCCAGATCTGGTTCCTCTGAATCTACAATAATTATACCAGGAAGACAGGCTCAAAGAAACCCCTTTCAACCTTGGACCTTTGTCAGGCTTTGGCTCACTACCAGAGTACCATTGCTTATACCATGGGAAAGAAAAAAAAAAGGGAGAGAGGGGACAACAAAAAACATTGTTAATGTTTATTATTTTTTCATCATGCAGTTCTTAAAGAAATATTGTCATAAGTCTTTCCTCAACCCAGCTGTCACACTGTCTTGTGAATTTCTGAATGAACTCGTTACTGAACCACAAGCCTCTTGGCTTCTCTCTTATTATTCTAGACAGATCTTTCTGCTGTAGTCATTTTCAGACCCTTAATTGACACACACCTTCGCATCACACATGTGGACTAGTGCTCGTACTTTTTAAAAAATCAAAAATTGCGTGAGATACAAAAACAAAGAGTCCATAACATTAACCTCCAGTGTACATGTGTTTGCAGCCTGGACTCATCTCAAACTCAGGTTGTTTTGGTACAGAGAGAGTAAAGTACTGGATGGCGAGATCCTCTTTCAAGGCTGTTTTTGTACAGCAGCTGTAAGGTTGTAGTTTGGGAAGCCTTTTTAGAACATTTGAAGTCCAGCTTGCTTCAGCTCTGTCAGGTACATCATTCCTCCTACTTACTGGAACACTTTACCTGCCCTTTCATGTGTCATGCTTCATGCTTGTATACGTGCATTTCCAGGTTGATGGAGGCTTCGGCTGTTAGTATGAAGAGATGTTCATATCCATGCCTCACTTCACAGACTGTGAAGAAGACAATCAAGTTAGATATTGGGGTTTTTGTGCAAAGAGGTTTTTCAGATGAGGGTGTCACCAGACTGTTCCTGGCTGCCACCATTTTTGCTGTTCTGTGAGAAAAGATGCCCAGGTTAGCCTTGTTGAGTTGGGTAGCTGGCATTAACCTGGCTGTTTTCTGCAAGTGCTTCAGCTGCAAGAACAAGGACATTGTTCAGGCAGCCAGAGCTGCCGAAACAGCAGCCTCCCATGATGGCCATAAATCAGCATCTCAACACAGCACTGCTTTCACTTAGTAGGCTGGAAGATGAGATGTCTCATACAGCTTCAAGCCTCCATGGAAGAGATGCTGATCTCCTGGCCCTTGATTCTAGCAGATGAGCTCTTTTGCCTCTATGTGTTTTGTGGTCTTATGAGCTGATTTAATTCAGCTTCCAAAGAACCCTTTCCCCTGGTCTAAACTGCATCTCCTAGAGGAAGCCAGAGCATAGGAATGTCAGTTTGCAATTCCAAAAAGTCCTTGAAACACAGATCAGGCTCTAAGCATAAGTACAGACTTAGGAATACAATTAAATGCTTTGTTCATTGGAGACCTGTTCTTGTAACAAGTATATTTCAAGCAGACACACAGACATTCAGCACTTGTTGAGTGCTGTGCCCAGCAGGCTCTCTCATGACTTTTCATAGATTATGCACTTCTGACACTATTTGTAAGATGCCTTTATTCCCATTTTCAACTCCCAAATATCCACGCAGAAAACGAAACATTGGTCACTCTGCAAAGTCAAATTAGAACATGTTTATACATTCTGAGCTTCCTTTAAAATGTATTTTAGCAGCTATAAATAAGGCTAGTAAACAGCATTACCATCATGGGAAAATTCTTGAACCATCAGTGCTAGAATTGTTATTGATGTATCACGTACTAATTTCTGTGGGATAGGGATAATGGTTGTCACTGAGCTGCCTTCTATGGTTGCCATGAAGTACCACTACTAAATATTTTTTAAGTCATAAATATTTTAAAGTCCTTAACAATGGACATAGGAGCCTAATTTTAGATGTATCTATTTCTTAAATGTGAGTTTTGTATCTCAGTGTTTTTGCTCAGCCTTTGGGCCTTTCTTATGTGAGTAATACAGAATATTTCTATGGCCTTATCCTTAAAATTGAACAGGTTTTCTGACAGCAGTGTATTTGATGAAGCACAAAATGTATGTATTTATTACAGATATGTCTTTGAAGTTTGTTCAAAAAATCTGATTCTGTTCCTCATAACTAATAGCTAAGGTTCATGGAACTACTAAGTTTATGTCAAAGCAGAGCTAAATTACTAGCAACCTTTGTGGTTTCAGGCAGGGCCTGGTTCTCATAAATCAAAGTCTATTCAGTGGTGGCTCTGCAGTTCATAAATCACTCACTGTGAGAAATGGAAATACATTATACTATAGTATTTGCAATTTGTACGAGGTCTGTGGTACCAAACTGTCAGACCCCTCAAAAAAAAAACATTTCAGGATCCTTCTTTATACAGTTTAGTGAAGAACTAGCCAAGGAATATGGAATACTGACATTAAACATATTGTCAGCAAATCAGATTTTTTTTCACTGCAAAATGATAGTTCATGAAAATGGAACCATTTCATGGAATTATATGCTTAACCAACATAAGAAGGGAGGGATGGCTGAATGCCTGCAAACAGCTATCAGAGGTGGCTTTTTATTTTGCAGCACTTCTTTATTAAAAAAAAAAAAAAAAAAAAAGAAAAAAAAAAGAAATTTATAAGAGTTAATTTACTCAAAACAACAAAAATCTAAAATCTTGGATATGAAATACTAAAGCTTCCTGGGTTTTGCAGAGAAAGATCACAGCACAGCCAAAGCTGTCCAGAGGACATCGGAGCACAGGATTTGGGCAGAAGGCTGCACAAATACTCCCATGCACACTGTTCTGGTCTTCCCTCTCCAACCACATATGTGACCCTATATCTATTTTCATGGACTCAAGAGCACCTCACAGACCCTATGCTTCTGCCATTTTCATTAAGTATGCCTGGTTATATGAAAGACATCGTCCATTTGCATGTCAGATAGCAGAACTGAGAAACTCATTCTTCATTCTTCTGTCATGTAAAAATACTAGTTTATATATACCTGACATAGTTCAATTACTATTTTAATCTAACATGTAATTAGAACCTCATATTCACACATTTCTTAAAAAAAACACCCAAACAAACAAATTTACTTGTGTAAGTAAAACAGGTATGTGGAAAGGAATGCTTGAAGAGCAGCCCAAGTCCTGAAACGGAGGAGTTAAATACGCTTCACTTCAATTACCTCAGTATTAGCAACTCTAAAAAAAAAATGATGTTTGCAATATTTAATGAGCCTCTGCAGTGATGTTATGGCCAAATATTATGAAGGAGTTACAAGGAAACTGCAGAGCTAATAGAACTGAACTGAAGCAAGGGTTTTTCAGAAGTGACTTAATCGGAGGCTTGAAAACTGAAAGAACTTTTATCCTTGTTGAAAACGGCTGGCTCCCTTCACCCAAACATATTTATATAGATATTTAACTGATTTCACTAGTGAACAAGCTAATGTATTCTAGAACAATTTATTTTAAAATGTGAACTGTAAAATTATGCTACAAAGTTTATTAAACTTTCAGGTGTTACATTTTGACATACTCAGATCTTCCCTTTAACAATGACAGAATGCTACACAAAAATACTGCATTTCATCTGGTGTAGGTCTTTATCTTATCTTGACAGATTATTGCTGGTTAAATTGTAGAGCTGACTTAAAGGCAGGACTCTTCAAGGGAGTGAGAAATTAAGGCTTCACCAAATGGTAATAAAGCTATTAAAAATGCAAACAGCAAACAGCTACACTGTACAGGTTAGACAGCTAATCCAAACTAGCAGTTTAAAAAAGCAGAGCAATTACAGTTTTATTTAAATGCAAGCAATATGAGCAAGAATAGAATGAGGTGCCTTGTTTAAATGCATTCTTTTGAATATTTATTAGAAATAATACATGTAGTTAAGCCACTTATCTGATTTCAGTGAATAAGTAAAATGCAAAAGATCAATTTTCATAATTATACTAAAGAAGTCTGTCTTTCATAAAAATCTCATTAATAACACCATTATTACTGAAAAAATATCTCAGTATTATTATTGTTATTCTAATTATCAGCAAAATGCTACTGATAATGTTGTCATAAAATTCCTTTTTAGTATCCTATTAAGGAAGATAGACTAAGTAGTGGTTTAAGTTAAGTCTAGATCCTAAGTGGCATCAAAAAAAAATATCTTTTTTGTGTATTTGGATAAAATACATTATGTGTATAATTACATGAATTACTTTGGGTTTAGCAAACAAGAGAGATATAGATAATGCATGCCTGCATATGTATTGTTCTATCTATAGAACTGTGTAGCCAGCTCAGTGGGAAACACCCCGAGGCATGCAAGCAAAGTAACAAAAAGCTGCCGAAGGGCAAAAACAGTTTCTCAGCAAAATTTTAACAAACAACCATTTTCACTTATTTATTATAATCAGAGGTCCTGTCAACACACACTATTTTTTAGTGCCCACTGGAGTTAATGACACTGCTAAAGAGCAGAGGGTCCTCTAAAAATTAATATTAGAAAGGGCACATGATCTTACAGAAGAAGGAATTTATCTGCTCACATTCATTATCCAGCGTGCTTCAAAACTAGGCCAGCCTGGGTTGCAGAACACAGGAGGAATCAGGAAGGATTTTGGGAATTAGAGCCTGACAGTTCATCCTTATGGCAGACAAGGAGCTGGACAGCCAGCAAGGCCAGAGAAGAAGAGAATTTATTCCTGCCATGCAATTCATAATACACATGGTCCACACATCTAGCTCCATGTACACAAGCTCCAGAATCTCAGCAGGTGAGTTCCCAAAGACAGTAACTGGTTTGCTGCCCAAAGAGCTGGTTAGTAAATAGTTATAGTAGCCACTAGTCAATCAAAAACTACACAGGCTTCCTTGGGAGGTCCATGGCAGTGAACAGCTTCCTGAACAGGAGGCACCTGAAAGATGAAGAGACAGTTGGAAAAGTTGTACAAGTTTTCATGGGAAGACAGTCTGTCATCCTGCTGCTCTCTCTGAGCTTTCACACCATACATAAAGAAATTCACCACTGGCAGCACAGCAATCTTATAGCCCTTATCTCAGGGAGGATCAAATTGTGAGACACATTCAAGTTTCTCAAGAGACAGGCTTTTGTTTGTTTAGGTGGTTCTGGCAGTTTTTGGTTCTGCCTTCATAGCCACAGCTACTTAAACCATAGTGGAAACAAGTTTGTTTGATGGCACGAGAAGTGTCTGGGAGGCAGTGAAAAGAGTAGGCTGAAGGACACTTTCCTGCCCACATCTTGATTATTAATATACACATGTGCTTATACGTGGAAAAACATATAGTGGGCAGTGTTGAGTGAATGGATATTTACCATAACACTAATTAAACGATGCATATAGGCACAATTAAGAAGGATCTTAACAAGAGCTCAAGTGTTCTCCTGAATAGGGTTAGAAGCAAGCACATACCCAAGTAGATCATGGACTGATTTTCTGTTAAGATACATATAATTTTCTGTTAATTGGTATCATGTTCTGGAAAAAAAAATGCTTCCTGGCAAGTGAGATTATTTGAATCTATAGATTGTCTGCCTTCCTCTGGCTTAAAACACTTAAAAAAAATTAAGTTACCTAAGTAGAGAGTCAGGTAACTTTCAGAAACAACTTTCAGTGTACTGCAGTCACTGGATGAAATAGAGATAGTTATACTTATCCCAATGTGTCACAGGTGGCATTTACCACTATGCATGAGTGTTAAAGCAAACAGAAACAGCTTTTATCACAGCAGAATGTCATGATCTGCACTTAGGGTTCAACCTTTCCATCGACTATGTGGGCACAAATTGACATGCCTCAGAGAGTAGGATTGAATTCTCCACTTATTTTAGAAAGTGTTCTAAAAATACAATCAATATAGGGGTTGTAAAAATAACTTTTTTTTTTTTTTTTTTTTTACTTGCTAGGGAGAACTATGCATAAATTATGACTTTATTTTCTTCTACTTGGGAATTATGTAAGTTGCATGAAGAGCTCAAAATAATTTAATGCGACCATCATGCTTTTGCATCTGTGTTGTCTCTAGCGATTTCTTTTTTCCTCTTTCTTTTCTCCCCTTTCTCTTGTTCTCTCTTCTATTCTCTCTCCATGACACATGCACACATATACACACACTCTCCTGCAGCAAGGGCATGTGCAATAGGCAACCCCCAATTTTCCCACTTGAAAGTGTTCCTGTGGCTTCCAGTGTGATTTTTCTCGGCTTTTATGTATAACCACCTACCTCTGCAAGAAAAATTGATTTCTGTTGATCTCTTGGGTGCACACTTAGGGCAGGTTTCACTTAGTCAATCTCTGTCTCCATCCCACTGTTTGGTCTTATCTTGGATACTTTATAAGCAGTGTCTAATTTTAAGGAGATGAATATAAACAAAAGAATGTGAAGAGTGCATATTCTTCAAGACAAGAACTGTCTCTTTTTGCCTAACACTATTTCTTCTAGTACATCAAAGCCAATCATAATTAATCAGGGACCCAAAGATTCCTCACATTTGGGTTAAATCCTTCAATTTTCCTGTCCAAAAGCCCACACTGGATTTTTTTATTGAAACAGTTAAAACCTATATAATGGTGAGGCTTCAGTCCCCTGCCTGCCTGGGAATGCAGGATTTCTGGGTTTTCATGTACTGTTAAAACTGCATTCACAAAAACACCTACAAAACTCATTCGAACCCAGGTGTGCACACTCCCTCAAACTCCTTAATTACCTGATCACAAAGCCCCCCTCTCTCCAATCATACAGATTTTGTCTTCAAAGTTTGGTACACCTTGTGTTTTACAATATTCTTTTAGTCTAACACAACTACTTTAATTGACATGTCAGAACCTTTATTGCTGTAATCTCTCCTCTCAAAAGTTCACATTAACAAATTGATCAGCCTTGATGTGCTATGTACTTACTAAGAGGAAAATCTTGTTTTCTTTTAGGAGATGATACTTCAGAAGCATAAGCACTTAGAAACATCTTTTAAGGAGTTGAGTGTCTTGTTTGTGACTTTATCTCCTACATAAAGCTGTACCATCTACTTTGTGTTTACCCTGTGAGCAGTTCTTAGTCAGTTTTAAGGCTCACATTCTCTCCTCTTGTGTTAGATCTCTTTTTTCCCTTTTCCTACTCCTTTCCCTTTTCTTCTCATGTCTCCTCTCCTTCGTTCTTTTCCATTTTTCCTTTTCCCTTTTCCTTTTTCAGAGGAAGTTGCACTTGTTCGTGGCTGATTCTTAGCACATCATCTCAAAAACATTGAGGTGGTGGTGGAAGGTGTCCAAAGAAGGGCAACAAAGCTGGTAAAAGGTCTTGAGAGCAAGTCCTGTGAGGAATGGGTGAGGAAACTGGAGGTGTTTTGCCTGGAAAAAAGGAGGCTCGGGGGCTACCTTATCACTATCTACAACTATATGAAAGGAAGTTGCAGTAAGGTAAGGGTTAGTCTCTTCTCACAGGTAGCAAGTGACAGTACAAGAGGTAACAGCTTCAAGTTGCACCAGCAAAGGTTTAGCTTGGATATTAGGAAAAATGTCTTTACTGAAAGTGTTGTCAAGTATTGGAACAAGCTGCCCAGAGAACTGGTGAAGTCACCATCCTGAAGGTATTTCAAAGACATGTAGATGTGACCGTATCCTGGGCTGCATCAAAAGGAGCGTGACCAGCAGGTCGAAGGCAGTGATCCTGCCCCTCTACTCTGCTCTTGTGAGACCTCACTTGGAGTACTGTGTGCAGTTCTGGTGTCCTCAATATAACAAGGACATGGAACTGTTGGAACAAGTCCAAAGGAGGAGAGCCACGAGGATGATCATGGGACTGGAGCACCTCCCGTATGAAGATAGGATGAGAAAGTTGGGGCTGTTCA
>JAOEHX010053991.1:0-20000 GCA_025448015.1 Bolborhynchus lineola | reverse complement strand
CCTGCCCATGGCAGGGGGGTTGGAACTTGGTGATCTTAAGGTCCTTTCCAACCCTAACTATTCTATGATTCTATGATTCTATGACACCTACATTGTTTAGTAGTGGACTTGGCAGTACAGGGCTAACAGTTGGACTCAATGATCTTACCATTCTTTTCCAACCTCAACAACTCTATGATTCAATAAATCATTAAGAATAATTTGAAAAAATGCTGTCCCAGAAAAAACCTGGAATATATGTGTGTGTTCAAATGTTACCTTTTCACATTTTAATGGACACAAACACAGAAATTCTATTGATAGCAGATACTCATTCTGCAGTGATCTCCCTCCTTTGTACTGAAGTGCCACAGCTTCTTAAGACTACTTATATGCACAAAAAATCAAATTTGGACACTTAGACATTTTTGAAGACTTGAAACAAAACATCAGTGAAATAATTGCTGAATCCAGGAAATTACTGTGAAGTGATATGTGACACATAATATCTGTCAGCGTTGCTGCAAGTGAATATACTCAGAGCCAGATCGTGGCCAGCCACTGAGTGTTACAGGAGAGAAAAACATGCTTTGGCAGCTACAAAACATTTTTCTTGCTTAAAATTACCTTTCTGTGCTATATTGCTGATCTGGCTGCTGTGTTCCTGTTCCCTGGATAGACAGTCAGGAAAAATTAGATTCTGTCATCGTTCTGTGTTGTAAATCACTCGATGTTAGGCTCAGACTAAAGAGGCTATTCCAGTCAGTGCAAGCCAGGGCAGACTGATGACTGCTCCTGCTTTGCACCAGGTAGCAAAACCAGCTCTTGGGAATATGAACAGAGAACCCTGAATGCACAAAAAGAAGCACTCACTTTTGAAACACACATCAGGAAGTATTTGTCGAATTGCCCATTGAAAGTTACAGGGAAATAACGTCCATTAATGCTCTCCAAGCAGTCCACGGAGGCACCTATAATCCTTTCTCCACCTGTATTTTCAGGAACTGCGGTACTAGTTTCTTTTGATTTCTAAATGCAATGTAACCCTTTAACTCCAAATCTCATTTTCTCTGTTATATATTTCAGGTTCTCCACAAAAGTCCCTGTAAATGTCAGCATGGCTTCATATGTAATTTTTCTTCACTCATAGCTGTTGTTAACATAACATTACACAGAAAAACATATACCCCATCTCTCCAGGCCATCCACCCCAATTTCTCTCCTGATATTGGAGGTATATTATAATTTTCATTTGTATTTGGCACTTTAGAGGAAGTGTGTATTTATAATTCTGACAATACATATGCTTATGTTTAAAGTGTATTTTGCGTCTTTAAGTAGGGAGGCAAATAACCATTATCAGTCACTACTTATTAAATAAAATTGTAGCTAGTAAACAGCCAACTTCAGCCATTTCTAAGTCCAGCCATTCAGTTAGTATGGCATTCCCATCTAGAAGATATTTTCTTTTAAGAAAAAACACAAAAAGAGAGGGTATGTAGGAAGGGAAGAGAGGAGAAAGAATGATTCACAGGAAGAGTCATGGCTCCTGTGGAGCTATTCTTTGTTTCACAGCACAATCTGCGCTGTAATCCTGTCTGCTCAAAAAAGAAAAAACAAAAAAACAAAAAACAAAAAACAAACACAAAAACCAGTGTAAAAAGGTCTGTTATTTCACCTTCATTTACATAGTAAGAGTGTGTTGTGAACCCAGCTGCTGAAGAAAGAAAATACAGTAGCCCAAGATCCTAATTTGACCCCTTTCTTTATGGAAGAGCATGTTACTGTAAACATGAACTCGGTATAACAATCTTCAAAAACACTGCTTTTTGTCATTGTTGTGACAAGCATCGACTTGTCTTGGCTGTGAGATTTGCCCTTACTTGATGGTCCGTGGCTTTCTTAAAGCTTCCTCTGTCCAGGCCAATGTAACTGACTAAGCAGACCCAAAGTGTATGTAACTGTGCTGCACACATGTACTTGTAGCATATTATCTTCATTGGCTTGAGGCTCCTCATACCATTAAGACTCCTGGGGGAATGTGCCTCTTTTATCTGCAGGAACTTCACAGAATCACGGAATTGTTGAGGTTGTAAAGGACCTCCAGAGGTCGTCCAGCCCCAAAGCTCCTGCTTGAGCAGGCACACCTAGACTCAGTTATGCATGCCTGTTTGACTGGCATATCTCCACAACCTCCCTGGGCAACCTGTGCCAGTGTTCTATCACCCTCACAGTAAAGTTTTTTCTTACATTTAAAAGGAGTCTCCTAAATTTCAGGTTGTGCCCATTGCTGCTTGTCCTGTAGCTGGACACTACTGAAAAAAGCCTAGCTCTGCACCCTTTTCACTCTCTCTTCAGGTTGTTAAATACATTGATAAGATTCTTTCCTGAGCATCTTTATGTGGTGGATTTGTTTGCTTTTCTTGCATGCACAGCTTTTGCTTTACCAATTAAGCTTTCTCTATCACCTCATGAGTTTTCTGACTTTTACTCTTCTGATTCTCAGCCCCATCCCATTGGTGGAGCATGAGCAGGTGGCATGAGCCCTTCTGTTGTCTTTGACATGCTTTACCACATTCAATTCTGATAAATTTGACTGTGACTCCCACTGAATTGGGGAAAATGTATTCTATTTTTGCAGTGCAGGGAATAATTGTGATGAAGTGTTATGTTAGATGAAAACAGTGCCCAGGGGACGATACTCCCTTTCATCTTCTCTAACTGCAGAATAGACTGAGCATCAGCTGAAGGGAAAGTGACTGCTAGTGCTGGTGCCCAAACACTGTGTTGGGATTGTCAGCCTGGGTTGAAAGCACCATCAAACTCAGATGACAACTTGTTGGGATAGATGGGAAGGATACTAAGAATGTAGCAGCTTGGTTTAGCTCTCCAACAAAAGCTGTGACCATACTAGTAGTCTAATTTTACTCGCAAAACATGGTCACCCAGATATCTTTATTGCACATATACTAATTTACACTCTCTTCCACTAAGTCCTTGTTTTCCTTTGGATGGAAATCTGAGCACAGTTGATGGGGCAATTTGCTGAAGGACACACAACAAACAAATAAATAAACCACTTGGCTATGAGGTGTACCCACTGTGGTTCATTCTGCCTAGAGTCATTCTGTAAAGTCTTCCCAGAGATCCACATACCACCATGGCAAACACATGACATCATACCCCCACCCATGTCACACATCACACACTGTCAGTGCCATGAGAGAGGACCCCTCTCTATCATGGAATCAGCACCTCTTGATTTCAGTCACTTTACACTGAAAGTCCACAAAAATCTGTTAAGAGTAAAGTCTTAGAGCTACAGGGCAGGCTGGCAGACACCTGAATTAGGCTATTGCAGACAGCACTATCCTAGAGCAGGAGGGACACCCGCAAGCTCCACATCATGTAAAGGTCCCAAGATCTCTTCCAAATCCAGAAGGTGTGGATTAGTATAAAACATAGTCTCTGCATCTGTGCATTGTATTTGTGTTTTTTTTTTTTTTTAGTTGAATGTAAATATAACTGTAAGAAGATCCCCGTGGATTCAGTGGAGGGAAGACAGCTGACCTCCAAAGACTGCATGCTGCCAAGGCAGCTGACCAGATCCACTTCAGAAGCAGAGGTCTGTCTGAGCTCCTCGACCCTTGAGGCAGCAGGACCTGGCTCTGCACAGAAACCATCTCAATCTGCTCAGTTCAAAAGTGCCCAGTTAATTTTGGTGCAGTGGCATCCAAAAGACAAAGAGATGCTTCCTTTGGTTCACACCACACAAACAAAACCAAAGCAACAGATTCAAACAATACTCAGTCTGAAGCACAGGCAAAAGTGTTTACTGTCCCTTTCTGCAGTGCCCCCACAGGGATCAGAGACCCTGACAAGGTCTGAACCTATAGCATCCTTAAGGTAGACTCCTAATATTAAATCCCTGGATCACCTTGGTGGGCATAGTCTTCATCTATCTTACTGGTGCTGGAAAAGGAGTACCACTAACAGTTCCCAGCAAGAGGGTAGACAAAAAGGTGAAGGACTTCAGCTTCATTGTTAGGCTTATACTGAGTAGGTAGTCCTGGCAAAGGAATGATTTTTTTATTTTTGAGAGAGAAAGAGAATTCCTTTTCCAGAGCTTAGGCGGCATTTAGATTCACTTGAATGCCTTTAAATCATGAAGTATCTCAGGGAATATATCAATCAACAAAATTTCCAAACTCAGGATTTCTAAAGCTGTTTGAAGTCTAACTTTGAGCACCTATCAAACCCAGGCTGAACAGTGAAGCACACAGTGTTTTGGGCAGTTGCTAAGGAGTAGAGAGATAATAACCTTGGACACCCCAGGATGCTGTCTAAAGAATTAGGTGACAGTCACTGGAGAGAAGTGCTGTGATCAGTTGTTTAAACTCTGATTGTTTCTCAGACTAAAACAAAGATATTTATTGCCATTGCTTGGAGGCTTCAAGAATGGCATCAGGTATTGCAGTCATACCAGTACTTGTGCTGTATCCACACAAAATTTATGATGCCATTACAGAACAGTTGCCTTTGTAATATATGTTCTGAAAGCTGGCAATGAACCTCTATTGAGTAAAGAAACACTGGCTATAACCAAGTGAGGTAGTAGCTGCTTATCTTAATGTATAACAAACTGATGACAAATACTCTTACTTATGTTACCAAATATATTTAAGGCAGAATTACTTTTCCTTTCTCATTGGAATCTTCTTGAACTGGGATTTTGTGACACTATTTGTATTAGCATTATACTGTACAGTTTCCCGTTTTCATTGCTGTATAAAGAGACAAATTTCCTACTTGTGAACTAAAAAAGGTGCATTGCCATTTTTTTCTATTCCGGATAAGGTGTTGACAAGTTTATACAGATACAGAAGGGAAGATAAATGCACTCTGTATCAAGGTCAAAGTAAGTGGTATAATTTTAAAAGTGTTGACAATTTTAAACACGTTTTATAATGCTGCTGGGAAATTTTCTTAAATATGTAGCTCACACTAATATTGTGCTATGCTACTCATGTACAATTGTGCCCAACACCCTATAAAAACTTAGAAAGAATGTTAAAGTTTCTTAAATAACCATGAGTCAGATTTTCCCCTCATGCAGACCTTTAGATGCTAATGGAGTTTTGCAAGCTGTAATGCAGAAGATTATTAAACCAGTCATATTTGCAAGACACCATACAGAAAAAGCATAATCACTAAGGTAAGGCTGCTGGATAATACATTGGAATGTTGAAGTTATACAACTCTGAAAACAAGGGCACTGAGCAGAAACTGAAAACATAGTTGAAAAACTCCAGGAGAAACAACTGAGAGGAAAGCAGGAACTGAATTTTTATCTAAACTCATATTTTAAATATTTAGATCAATTTTAAATATAAACTCTGCTTTTCCATTGATTTTTCACAAACACTCGAAAAGCAAAATACTCCTTACTTTTCCTGTAGATAATTCAGGCTCCTGGGTGCAGTATATCTCAGACGGCAAGACCACTTATCCTCTCAGGTTTTCCCAGAAGCAGTTTCACAGTAAGACCTGGGGTACTGGGACAAAGAAGTACCCCAAAGAAGCACTACAGAAATCTTGGGAACAGTGTCAGGTTTTCTTGTCTTGTATCACACGCTATTTAAAGCCCTCTCTAAAATCATAAATAAACTACAAAATAAAGCTATGTTTCATCTGCCTTCCACAATCTGCTGGATGATCACCAGCTTGTACATGAACACAACTTCAGAATATGAGTTGCAGCCTGAGGAAGATAGTCACAAGCTGACTGCCAGGCTAGGGTCAGACCCTGTGCACCCTTTTTGGCATAACACTAGCACCAACTCTTCAGTTTCTGAAGGCTCTGCAAAGGGTCCTCATCTGCACACTCATTCATCTCACTGATGCAGGGCTATCACCAGTAAACCAGCTGCAATCCTGTGTTTTAATGAATAGTGTTACTTTGTAGATTTTCTGCCTTCACATATATGGGGATAGTTACTAGTAACCCATATGTTGTTTCTTCCCTTCATGCCCCAATTTTGAGGACTGTGATCTGAAATCTCTCCCTACCCTATCTCTACCAATGGAACAGACATTATTCTTGCTCCCTCAGAAAAAGACACATTGTCAGGTTTCCTCTATACATAACCTCTACACATACCACATAACCCCCATTTATTTTTAGTTTGTCTCTTCTAGCTTCTTGCAAGAGCTCAGCAGATCATGCATGACCTTGACTACTTAAACTTCACACTCCCCCGACCATTGCTCCCCTCAGACAAGTTCACCTGTTGCCTTCAATTCTGGGCAGCAGATAAAGAGGAAGCTGCACTGGCAGTACCTGCAAGGGGAACATGTGCCTGTCCTCATGGCCTTCTGAATTTGTGGTTGCTTCTTGCTCATTTGTCAATACCTCAGGAGAATGCCACTCCTTGTGAAGTTGCTTCTCACATTCACAGATGGAACTGTGATGGGAAGCTGCTTGCAGGGACCAAGCTGTGTCTTTGCCAGACCAGCAAATGTAGAAGGACCTACAGTGAGTGGCAAATGTTTGTGGCAACCTCAGCAGTGCAGCCAGCATCAGACTTCTGAGGGTGCAAGAGATGACTCCTTCCACAATAGGGTGAATTTTGCTCTGGTCACCTCAATATGTTCTTCCTTCCCTGGTCTGGGATTCCATGCATTTTTTTTCTGTTACCTGTCCATAAGCTGAAGGTTGGACCAAATATAACTCAAGTCTGTGAATGTATTAATATATGGTTTTATTTTGGAAGGGAGTACAGTGAGGAACAGAACCAGAGCAAAGTTCCCACCACACCAAACAAACCCTTGGTAGCTCTGCATTTATGCAAACTGAAAAGTGTGTGGGCATCATTTTCATAACCATGAGTTACATCAGAACCCCTCTGAGAGGCCTGAAGGGCAAGCAAGGATCTGGTCATGCTGTTCAGAGGGAAGGCTTACATATATGTGCCACATGCAATTACCTGCAGTAGTAAATGCCACTGTTGTGTGTTTATATTATTATATGTTATGTTATAAATAATACATCTCTAAATGGCTCTATTAATTTATTAGTACTTTGTATTATGAAATTTATAACATTTATCAATATTTTAATGACTTGGAAATGTGAAAGATGTGCCAGAAAAAGCCCAAAGAAGTCACAGTGTGCTCCTTCCCCAGGCCAGCATAAAACCTGAATCGAAAGAGAAAAGGGACATCGAGACCATGGATCTAAGAAAAAAGACACATGATGAGTCCCATCAATGTGACATTGACTATTTTCTCAGTTGTTCCTCCTTACTTATTCCTCTTAAAAAGGGAAGAGAATAAGGAAAAAAAAAAAAAAAAAAAAACAGAGTAAAGTACTCAGAGCATGTGGGAAATAATATTTTTGGTATAAAGGCTGCTCTGGAAGGATGAGTATAGGTGTTTATGAAGAAGGAAGATAAAATGTATATTGGATCTAACATCCGCTGAGGAGCAGAGATGGAAGGAGACAGGAAGGACAAAGGGTGGAAGCAGACATGGCCATTGGCAACAGTGTTATATTCTGACAGTATCCAAGGTTGTAGCATTCAATTTTGTTCTCACTGGCGATAATTCAGCCAGCTTCACAAAAAACGAAGAATATATTTTGATGAAAAATCCCTCACATTGGCATTCATTCTGATCTGCCTTAGCAGGGATTTAGGGAAAAGGCAGAAGCTGAACGATACAGATCTTTGAAAGCACAGAGAGAAAAGCTTTGACTTCATAGGCAGCAGGGATGTCATGGAGCAAGTGTGGGCTGAAGAACAGGTCAGATAGATGATGCAACTGCCAGAGAGAAGTTCCAGAAAACATAGAATACATAACTACTGGAGTAATAGGCATGTAAGAAATATGAAAAAACATTGTAGTATGGAATGTAATATCACCTTGCTGTAAAGGACTATTTTAGTCTCAGGAAACATAGACAAATGGAACTATGAGAAATACAGCAGTGTATGTTGAAAATCTAGCCATTAAAAGGTGAATGAGGTGGAGAGACCAAGCCACATTTCTAGGGAGCCCCAGTGTGTGGCAGAGACACAGAGATGCTTGTAAAGCCCAGTAAAACCTACTGATGGGATGTAATAAAGACTGCTGGGGGATGGGGGATACTGAGCAGAAAAAGGTGTCAACATTCTGTCACGCAGCAGATGTCAGGAGAACTGAAGCTGATCCCCAGAATACATTTTAAGGTAACAGAAAAAGTGATGATTATGCAGCTGTATTAAAGAATAGGGATAGCAGAAAGTTCTGAACTGTTTTGTTCTTTTTCTAAGTTAGAACAGAGCAAGGAAATATTTGAGAATAAGACCTTTTTGCAATACTAATGAATTAGAATGAATATTAAATTGGTCCTAAGCTTGTGACTTCACATCATAGAGTCCATGGAACAGAAGAGAGGAAAAAAAAAAAAAAAAAAAAAAAAAAAATAAAAAAACCAAAAAAAAAGAAATTTAAAATATGAAATATTAATTATAGCTGCTGACTTCCAAAAAAGTATTCTCTCTTTCTGAGGGAATTAAGGGCCTACGAATCTTGAACTTCCAATGTCACGTATTAAGCTTGAGCTGGGTAGGCTTGCCTACAGAGAAAAGGGACCCTATTTCCCAGTGAGAAAGCAGAAACTAATTCATCATTCTACCCTTCCACTTATTAGTTCCACTCACCAGTAATGGACAAGAAACAACCCCCATGTGACTTGGGGGAACTAGTTACTCTGGGAAAGCAGCAAGCATGAATAGGGAAGGCACAGATCCAACCTGTAACAAGCTGAAATTGGCTGAAATATGTTCCCAGAGATTATTTCTTGAATACTTATAAATAACAACAATATACAAAAAAACCCCTAACCTGTTCCAATTGGTTTGTTACATGATAACCTGTCATTTCATGAACATACTATTTGCCATCAACTGTTAGTCCATCTCTCCAGCTGATGGGACAGAATTCTGGCTGAGTGGACAGATGTTTCTTTCTGCTAACTTTGACAACACTTGGGTCCATAGTCCTTGTCCAGAGGAACTAATTAAGTAATAAAATCAGCTCTTTGTAAGACAAGAAGAAAGAAAGGGTGGAACTACTGAAGAACTTGAGGCACTGATTAAATCACCAGTGTTTCCTGTATAATGCCAATCATTAAATGCCCTATAGCTTCTGAGAGTAATAAACCAGAAGCTTAAGTAAAACAACAATATCATAAATCATATATGAATCCTATAGGATCTTAGGATATTTTTCTTTCCTCATGAGTTGTTCATTCTTTAAGAAGAATTGTTTTAATTTCTTATTTACTAATCTTTATATTTCAATTCTATACACTGCAACTGAACTTAGTTAGCAGGTTCTCTGTGGCATGAGGGATGGAAATACAAAATTAACAGAATAGCTCTCCTCAAGTACCAAATGTGGAAATCTTGCCAAAATCAGCACAAATACAGACTATGATCAGCCTAATACTCATTGAACACTCACTGTATCTTTCCTCTGCCTGTTAAACTACTAATTGATGTGCTACTGATGAATAAAAGGGAGGGTATTTCTGTCATGAACTCACTTCACCACTGCAGTTTGCTGAGAGCCCCAAGCTGCCGAGCTCATTACAGAACCCTTCGCTGAACTGGCTTTACAGGCAATTTTGTGAAGGGGCAGCATCAGAGCTAGCCCACTGATTGGGACTCCATTGGCTCAGCAGGGCTCCAAGAGTTCAGAAGAAAGAGCACAGCACTGAGCTAAAAATATGTCTTTGCCTCTGTAGTGCCAGGAAGATTGCCTGGCTGTGCTAATTGGGAGGGACCTAGAGATCTGGGTGGTATTTTAGGCTAATCTCGAGGTGGGACCTCTGCAGCATGTATGTGGCTCTGAATATAATCTCCTTCAGCACTGTCATTTATACCATTGCAGGCATTTACAATCAGAGCCATCCTTGATTGACTCGTGGCTGTTGCTGCACCCTAGACTCATCTTGCAGGAGCAAGGGGGGATAAGGGAAGGTGAAATGGCTGCTCACTGAACTGACTTATGAAACCATGTCACAATTTTAGTGCAGCATTGAAGTTGTAAAATGGGAGAAATCACCCTGACAGGATCAGGGCGTAGGGGGACTGCACAGTTCTACAGTCCTCCTGCAGAAACTGACTGTAGAGTTGCACAACAGAAAGGGCTTTCTCAACCCCCCTTGTCATGTTTTATTTTTCAGTTCTGCCTTCTTTCTTTAAGTAGTCTCATTTTTAATTCTCTGAACAAAGAACATAGCCCTGATCTCAGACATTCCCTAGCTTACCCCTATTTAGAGCACCAAAACCCCATGTTCAAAAAACAGGGTGGTCAGAGGGGTCTGTGTTTCTGCTCATCCCACATGGACCTAGTAAGGCAGAAGGAAATAGAGGAGAGAGGAAAAACACAGGAGTGTAAGAAACAGTGACAGGCTGAAAGCATGAACAAAACCAACAAAAGCAGAGGTAAAAAGCCTGATAGAAAAGGCTAGAAGAAAAACTCAATCATGGGAATACTAAGCAACTGAGCATTTTTGCTTAAATAACACATTGAACTGTTTGTTTGTTTTAACTGATATACAATTTTACAATGGGGTTGTTTGCTTTACTGGTATGACATATTTCAGCAAAACAGAGAAAAGGAGGATATTTCACTCCTCCAAAGTTGACAGGATTATTTTTTTTTATTAGAAGAGCTTCATAAAATACAAGTGTGATTGGGTGAGAAAGTGAGAAATGCCAAATGCTCATTGCATGAAATATCTGAAATAGACCAATGTATTGACTGTCAATTACTGGCTGAAATACTTCAAATAAGTTTTATAAGCCTCTTCATGTAATATAGTAACATTTTCAAGAAGCAGTTGCACTGGAGAACTTATAGTAGATATACATTATAGCAACATAATTTTCTAAAGAAAATGTAATTATGATAAAGTTTAATGGGTTACTTTTGCCCTAAGGAAAGTGCTTTATACACTTTACTAGGATTATTGCTTTGCACAGCATCAGTCTGCTGCCTGTGTTTCTGCAGTAAGCTTAACATTGGACACAAATATTAGGCAACCTTCCAAGGGCAAGGTGAGGAATGGTACCCTCACCCAAAGCCATGTGGTAAATTTTAGGACATCAAACTACATTTACAAATAAACAAAAGGAGTTTTCTAGGTTATGAAACGGCACCTTTTATCAAGGTCTTACACCTATATTTAGAAAGCTGATCAAAGAGGCTGACTTTTGTCAGTGCTGAAGGCACCAATACCTTTCATTTTCCCATTAAGGCCCTGTCCATAAAGCTCTAACCCTGAAGTACTAGCTGATATGTCACCCTTTTTTTACAGTAATTCCTATTTATTTCTATTGCCTTTATGACTAATATAATTCTAACAAGAACTTAAGACAAGCCACCACTCCAATAGCCTTAATTCTGCATAGCTGTTTGAGAACACCCTGCTATAAACCTCAAGGATGTTGGAAAAAATTCAGAAGAGAGCAAGTAGCATGGTTAAAAGACTGGAAAACATTACTGACAGTGTACATAGACAAAAGGGAAGGTACTTGGTCTAGGTAAATCATATTAAAGCCTAGCTTTAGGGGTGACTTGATCACTGAAGTATCTATATGGAGACAAAAGGATGACTGTAGAGGACTCTTCAGTCTAGGAGACAAAGGAATACATGTTACACTGCACCCAGAATTTCAAGCTAGACAAATTTTGACTAAAAAAAGGTCTAAATGGTTAATGGTGGTGGCAAACAACCACTGAAGTTGTCTACTGAAGACTGTGGTAGATTTTTCATCCTTGAAAATTCTCCAAATAAAACAGGTTTCTAAAGTACACTCCAGTTCAGCCATAGGCTTTTGATTTGAAAGAGGAGTTAATTCAGGAAAGATCAGAGGTATTCATAGACCTAACACCTATAGTACTTGCTACATCAATAAAACATAATATATAACATAACAGCAGTCCTACTGCTCAGCTAATTCTATGCTGAGAGCCATTGGCAATACTTTATCCAAGGTTTTGAAAAGCACCATCACCAATACAGGACAACAGAAAAGAACTGCAAGTATGTCCTGATTTCAGATCTATGGTAGTCAATAGGAAAGAATGCAGCTGGTTTCAGTGGGATTTGGTCCAGGGTCTTATTTAAGATTTGAGAAAAGGGAAACAATTTTGGTTTCTGTCCTTGTGTGTAAGTAGGTAAAGGCTTAGAATATTTATAAAAGTTTAGAATCCTTCTAATTACCATGGGTTTTATTGTGTCAGGCAGGTAAATATTCTCTGATCAGCCTGGTATAAAGTTGGGTATAAACTTATCCTGGGGATTTCTGCAGAAGAAATTCAGCCTTACTGTCAAAGCTGAAAGTTATTTTGTTTCTAGGAATCTATTTCTGGTTTAAGTGTACAAAATGAAGGCTGGAATTTACTTTAAAATGTTAATAATAATGCTGGGTATGAGAATCTCACCATCGTTCTTTACTAAATGAAGTACAGAATGTACTTCTGCTTTCATTTCTGCCTCCCTGGTCACAAAGGGTGATCCACCAAGTTCAAAAATTTGAATATTTTATGCTTCTGATTGAATTTTATTCTGAATTCTGAGTTATTAATAATCAGTAATCATAGACTGAAATTTCTGGTCTATAAATACATATGATCAATATGTGAAATTAAGGAAAGGGAAAAAATAACGCATTTAGTGGCAAGATCTTTCAAGTTCTTTGATTCCACTGAAACTATAAACTCCCCTTTTTCTGACAAACTCAGAATTTTTTAGATTTCACAGTGTCAACTTTTCCTAGCACAGGAAAGACAAGCTGCGTTCATGCACTGAATGACCTGATAAATTCTCTTTAAACTTGAAGCCATGCTAAAGTGAGATCTGGACAACAAATTCAAAAGATGCCTAGCATATAGTGGTAGAAAATAGCATCCTGAATGTATTAGCACATACATAGATAGCTTTTTAAAACAAGTTCATTGTCTGCTTATAGGCTCCTGGTGGAATCTAGATGCAAGAGCCATCTTTTCATAATGTTTTCTGGAACAATAACAAATATAAAACCTGGTATCTTTTTCATCATCGGGTCCTGCATTTTTCACCCACCTGAAACTCCCACAGAGTATGGAATGCCCAAGAAAGATGGGAAGGAGCCATAAATATTAAGTGACCGCATAATGGTGAGCACGCTGCAGTTCATCTGCACTGAAGAAGGCAAGACCTGCGCATTAAGTTCCCACTCCTGTGAGTTATGGGTCATTTGCTCATTAGTGAAGTGACTAATCCAGTAGTGAAGAGGATGTCTAGTGAAAATAAATTGCATTATACTACTGACTGCTGTGATGGATTCTTTATGTGCTCTTTGTGTTATCATTCAGAGGACCCCTTTTACCCAACCCCTGGTGTTGCAGCCGTGTTATAAGGAATTTTATCAGAGCAAACAGGAGTCTTCATGAGGCAAGAAACAAAAGAACAAGCAGGAAATAAATAATAACTAGATAACCAGGAAATAGCACTAACACAATAGATGTTCAGCCATTAGTTTAAACTGTCACATTTGTCCTGAAATGATCAGAACAACAGTGAAGCTGCAACAGTAAAGTTTACAATAAATCCATGCTTATGTATTTTGAAGGCCACTTCAGGAGAGTTAGAGGAATAAATAGGGAAATCAAGGGCTAAACTTGACATTGACAGCAGATGAGCTGGAAAACATTCTTAGGCATTTAAAGTCCTTAAAATTTTCAGAGTACTTTCTGCTCGAAAGAAACATTGCTTCACTTACCCACCATTTATAATGCACTAACATTAATATGATAATCTGGATGGGATGCTTAATTATGATGGGGTTTCTTTCCTCACGTATTGTCTTCCCAGACACAGTTTAATGAGGCAAGCCTGTTCTGCCATTTCAGTTCATGTAAACGGCATAAGATAGTTTCAACATATGGAAATATTCTGCCGCTGTCTGATCACAGCTGAAATTTATTGACTACAGATCATTTAACCAAACTACATTGATTCTGGATACTTAAATTAATAATAGTTATGGAAACACTGTAAAATCTGAAAACTAAGGTCATGTATGACAAGGTTTTGTTATAATTCAACCTGCTCAGTGCATACAGGATGAAGGAAAGCAATGGGTAGATTCAAATTTGCATTGT
This sequence comes from Bolborhynchus lineola, assembly GCA_025448015.1. NCBI lineage: Eukaryota > Metazoa > Chordata > Aves > Psittaciformes > Psittacidae > Bolborhynchus > Bolborhynchus lineola. The sequence continues at coordinate 5,822 of JAOEHX010053991.1, read as the reverse complement.
TACCTATTAAGCAATGGGTAGATTTAAGTTTGCTTTGTTACCTATTAAGCAATGGGTAGATTCAAGTTTGCTTTTTTACCTATTAATGCTTACCAACATGTAAGTATTTGCATTATACTTGTAGCATTCCACTTTGATTTCTCTTTTTCATTTCTTTTGTTGGAGATGCTCAAAAGCAATTCTACTGGTTTGTAAGTAAAACAACCTGCAAAGGTAAGTGGCAAAGTTCTTCTTGCTTTGCTTTGTAGCTCTGAGTTAAAGTTAAGTTTAATTGAAGCTCATCTGAGCCACCACCAAAAAAAGCTACTTTTTTTATTTTTCTCCATACACATTGCCATACAAAGAAAAGAGAGATTTGAGTTTTTAATTGTGATTGTTTATGTCCCTCTTTGGTAAGGCTTACTGAATTTCTAATTATGTGCATAACAACTGGAACAGGCTCTATGTAGTACTGAATAAAAATTATCCCTTGATCGCTTTCTTCCAAGTTACATAGCAGCCTAGATCAGTGAAGGTGTAGGATTGCTTTCCTGACATTTATTGAATAACCATTATTTAAATTATTTGGTTGTTTCAATGAATTTGTCATACATTGTATTATACAATAGATTCTTTTTGGTTGTTATTTACATAAAAATCGCAATGTTCTGTTGCCAGAAGTAAGGCAAGGAACGCATACACATGAAAGCAAAGCGTGATTCAATCCCAAACCAAGGATAAGCAGAAACATACAGGAAAGTACAAATTTTTATTTTGCTATCAAATTGCATTTGTAGGAAATATTTAAAAGGAACGGTATTGTCATAAAAAGCAACCCAGATCATCTCTGATCAAGCATTTTTAATTCATTCCAAATGAATCTGATTTCATAGGAAAAGAAAGATGTAGTAAAAATAGCCTTTCTCAGCCTAGTGGCATGAGGCACAGTGGTGTAAAAGGCCTTGATCCACAGCCCACTTGAAGTCATTACAGTGACATCATTCAGCCTTGGATCAGGGCTTTAGCAAAGAATATATTGAATTTTAAACAGATGTGAGACCAGAATCTAGCTCAACATACAGATACTGTATAAATGTCTGTCTTTATTTTAACAGGATCTGAGAATGGTTTTACCTGCCCATGGCAGCGGGGCTGGAACTAGATAATCTTAAGGCCCTTTCCAACCCTAACTATTCCATCATTCCATGATTCTACCTCTCTGCAACTATCTGTAAGACCAGATACTTTTCTGAACAAATCCAAGTAAATCTGAGTAACTGACAATATAGTCTCAAGAACCATTTTCTTTCATATTTTCATCAAAGCCATAGTTCAATTTAGGGAATATATATATATGTCTATATATCCCAAACAGGGCTTTTTTAGTAGTATTTTTGTAGTTTGGAAATGACAAAGATTTCTACTCTGAAAAATGAAACAGGAAAAACACAATGCCACATATGCAAATGGAATTAACATACCTGAAGGTTTCCTTTTCCATGATGTAGACATTACACAATAACTGACAGTAATTCAAATTTCATCATTATCATGAACTTGTAGGGTTTCTTCAAAATTCAAGTTGATAGTTAATTTAAGAATGCTGACTCAGATCACAATACAGTAATTAGACAAAGTAAAAATTGAGAGAAAATTCATGAAGTAATATAATACATTTTGTAGTACTTTTTCCATGGGCAACTCCACAAATAATCTTACAGTATGAATTATCAAGGGGGAAAAATGCTTTGATTATGCAACTTTGTTACAAAACTATCTTTGAATAAAGGTGGCAATGTGATAGGCGTTAACTTTCATTGAAAATACTTCCTGTTTTTTTCACATCTACATTGCAGATGTATTTTTATATCAGTTTTTAATGTATCAGTGAAAATAGCATAGGTTTTGAGGGCTGCAGGGTGACTCGCAATGCTCTAGTGTTTTGGAGGAGTGTGGTTTGTTACGTAACACTCATTTAAAATACGTGTCTTACAGTAAAATAATGATTTGAAAGACCAGAACAAATCCTGCGCAAAAGGAGTGAACACAAAATATAAAGTATTAAATATATATACATATTTTATAATTACATATAAAGTATTAAAGTATTAAGTGCTCCTTATCTGAGCACCAGTTGAAATGAAACATAGGAGGAGGAAAAGAAGAACATGTATTTCAACAGAAGAGATGTTCTTGCCCCTTCCTGGCATCAGCACTCCCCTGTAATTTTGAATTTCATAACTTGGAGTTTTGATTATTTTTCATGAGGGTGAATTGCTCTGATACCCCTTCCACATATTTTTAAATGAAAACTGGAAGAATAAGAAAAACAAGACAAAACAAAACCTAAACCCTGTATGCTCCATTTGCTGAATATATGGTTTTCTTCTCCCCGTGTGTGCATTTGCCAGATGGCACTACACTGGGTTGGATGATAATAAACATGAAAAATACAGTCAGTGCACGAGCAGAGATAACTGTGGCTGAATGTACGAGGGTTGGGGTTGGTAGGGGAAAGGGGCAGAAGTCCCAGCTGTGAGCAAAAAGCAAAGTTCAGCTCCTCAAAAGAGGAGCTGCTCTTGTTTCCAATTAGCTCCTGTTGGCAGGGTGATTTGGGGCCTCTGGGAAGGCAGGTTGTCCCTGGTTATCCCAGCACCCTGCCCAAGGAGAATGTTTGGGGCCATTTCCCTCCTGGCAGAGACAAGCCCATAAATCTGGAATGACAGGAACTTATTTGGTGCTGTGGAGGGAAAGCAGGCCTGAGCAAGGGGTGGCTAACTCACCTCTGGTTTCTCACACCTGGATGTGAGGCCATCAGGCTGCCGTGAAGGGGTGAGGTCCAGCTGGCAACATGGGCTGGGAATAGGGCTGCTCTGGGAGAGGGGCATGTCTGGGTCAAGGATGGTGGAGTGATCCTGTGGGCCCCTGCTTCCCTCCCATGGTCTGGGCTCTGAGGATGTCATCCATCCCACCGTTGTGTGGGAGCTGCTAAGCCCACAGAGGAGACCCTCAACTCTGCTTAGCCCAATGTCAACTCCTCCACAGGAAGCACGAGGAGCAGCTGCTCCTCTTGGAAAGTCACTGCTTCCTCCTCCTTCACAACCTCTTTATGCAAGTAAGAGGTATCTCCAGATGGAGAAACACACACTTACAGCAACAAAGCATTTGGCCTCTGGCCATGCACATTGCTGCTGTCCTCTGTGTAGGCGTTGACTTCATAACATCACTTTTCGTCTGTATTTCTGCATTCAGGTTACCAGGTGAGGGGCCTGGAGGAGACTTAAGGCATGGCCAAGACCTTTGAGGGCACTTATCTGGGGGGAATCCGTTTGTCTAGAAGGTAAAGTTTTTTTCCTATAAGATGAAATGATTGAAGAAAGAGTCTTGGGGACATCTGCTAACCAATACCTGGCAGGGAAGGATGCTTACAGTAGGTATCATCTCTACTGAAACATTTGTATGAAGAAGGTAGCAGTCTGCATTCTGGCTGTTACTCATTTCACCAAGAGGCTGATATAGTTGGAAACTGGTTTTCTTTCAATCGAGCATTTGTCCTTGGAAAACTCCCTCTGGCAGGGAGAAAGAAACTTCCAGACAGAAGATGAAATGGCACCTATGCAGTAATTTATTTGCCCCATTCACTTCAACCTCTCTTTATTTTTGTTTGTTACTCTCATTCTGTTTTACTGACACACTGCACTTTGAAAGGGGCAAATTTAAATTCAGGAAGTTAATCGAAATGCAATAGATAATTATTTTATTTAGTTTTAAATAAGCCTATCCTTTGCTTCCTTTGTAGTCCACATGAAATTCTTACAGATTGCATTACCCAAGCAAAAGGAGCAGGGAAGAAGCACCTAATTATCCTCAGTCCTGTAAAGAATGTAATTAAAAGTTTCTTCACTCCGCTCTCTTAGTCCAATGAAACTTTCTTCTCTGTTCCCCCATGAACATTGAACATAGTCTGCACTCAATAATGACTACTAAAATATGCAACTGCTCCATCTATGAACCAGGCAGCATCTGAGGCTGGCTACTGCATTATCCATCTTCATAAGCTAACTATAGTAAGTTGGAGAAGAAGCTTTGGATTCACTAATTCCTGTGAGACAAGAGATGGAGAGAAGAGAAAGATAATCCCCAGCATTTTAAGATATGGGTGGCACAGACCTGAGCTCCTAGAGCACAAATTCTGGGCATGAGGGTAGAAGAGAGGGGAGTTTCCTCTGCTCACCACATGGTGATCACAAATATCACCTAAGGACAAAAGAAAATGAAAAGGAACAATAAGTGAAACATGGACAATGGTTTAGTCCCTTGAAAACACATATTAATGATCTGACAGCCCCCAGCTCTGCTGCAGTGAAAGTTGGTTTCTCATGGCAGGGCTGACGCTGGGACCAATACTGGGAAGCAGAGCTGGAGCAGGGCTGTCAGCCATATTCAGGAGCAGGAGCAGCATGAGGGTATTAAGAAACAGAGTATTCAAAAAAAAATCAACTCCTGAAAGACTGTAAATACCCAGCTTAGCTGCTGGTTTAATCACTTGCAAAGGCACTGTCTGACTCTTTGAAAGCCCTGAATATCTGAAGTTTTGGAAGCAATTGTGAATAAATACTTCACTGACTGCTCCTCTGCGATAGCTCATTGGAGTGCCTGGAAGAGACCTGACAGAAAATAAGTTAAATGCAACTTAAATCGTCGTCCAGTTTGACTCTAAAAACAACAAGAAAGGCGAGGCATTCACCACAAGGTTGCAAAAGGCATTTAGTGTCAGCTGCACCACAGCTATTGGGAGTGCAGGGAAAGGGACTGAGGGATGTGAGCGGGTAATGTGGCTGGGATCCCAGTCCCCAGTGGTTGTAGGTTGGGGCTTTTTTTTTCCTTTTTTTCCTTTTTTTAGGTGACTTCGAAAGATGTCACGGCAAAGTGAAATCTTTGTGGAGGGCTGCTCATGCATTCAGACTGTAGAGTTTTCAAAATGTGATGTTTTGCAATGATGACATTAGAGTAGCAACCAAGGGTCCGAGACAGCAACGCCTGCTGCAGCTGGTCTTCGCTTTGAAATGCCCAAGACAATGGGGGCCACTGTTCTTCATCGCTTCGCCTTTCCATTCCATTTGCATAGTCTGTTCTGCCTGATTGACCAGCTTGGGCTGTCCAAGGGACCAGCATTGTTCACAGATCACTTCAAGATGGCACAGATGACAAGATTCAGGTGAGAGATGAAGTGGGATGATTCTCAAATGCCATAAGGAAAAGCTACCCTGGGAACTTTTAGTGCAAGAGAAATAGTTCCAGAATTGAAGCACTTAAAGGATTTTTTTTTAATTGTTTTGGGTTTTTTTTGTTGTTTGTTTTTGTTTGGTTTTTTTTTAAAAGAAACTGATCATGTTTGGAAATGCTCTACCTTGATGCACAAACCAGTAACAAGAGGTTTGTGTGTTTCATTGAGTTGTTGTGTTTGGTTCTCTTGTGGTTTTGTTTTTTGGGGGGGTAGTTGGCTTTTTTGTTTGGTTGTTTTTTTGTTTTGTTTCTTTTCTTTCCATTCCAGCCCTCACCTTCTCCCGGCTAAGATGGAAGCCGTGCCACTGGAAACCTTTGTGAATCAAAGTTTGTTTCCCAAAAATTATAAGACAATAAATAAAGCTCGTCACAGAGAAGAGTTTTGAAATCCCTTGGTGCCTGCTCCGTAACTAACTGCCAGGATTAATTACTTAATGTTCATAAAGAGGTTTCGACGTGGAAAACCCTCCCAGAAATGCAAAGTGGGGAACGGGGGCAGGCTGGAGCACGCCTCCTTTCCCCAGGAGAAGAGCTGCAAACTCTCTGCTGGACCAGAT
>JAOEHX010053990.1:0-41860 GCA_025448015.1 Bolborhynchus lineola | reverse complement strand
ATAGGTACCTGAGTAAACCTGGAGCCATTCGGCTGGGGACTGGAATACTGCAACTGTGGTTGCTATGTTTCTGAATTCATACTCCTAATTTAAACTTATATTTTTATATTGTATTGGTCTTCCTCCTGTTTGCTTTTTGTTGAGATACTGTATATTCTGAACAGATTAGAAGTAGGAGAGAGTAACCCAGCCTCATTTCTGATATTTCTCTTAGCTAGCCTAATTTGCCAGTGGTATTTCAGCCTAATCTCAAGCGCAGTTCAGTCATTAAACTTTGAGTAACCCCAGGGATTAAACAGAGCCCGGTTCCTTGCACAAATAACTCTGGACATTGATAATCTTCCATTTCCATGGTTTACACGCTTTCAAAGCACTGTAATTCTGGTTTTTGAGCGCTGTACAGCCTTGTCAAGAAATAACACTTGGGCAGCAAAGCCTTTCCCAGGACTGTTTTGGAGCTTTATATGTCACGGTGGACCTTTAGAAGATGTTTCCATAACAGAAGCCAGGTGTGCAGTTTTTCATCCTCCCTAAGGCTGCTTCCTACATGCCACTTGATTGCTTGTGTCATGAGAGCCATCCTGCTGGCACTTCAGCAAGCCTTTCTCAAAGTCATTAAATAGTGTTGTTCTCCCCTGTGTTATGGATATGTGAGAGGTAGCACTTGGAGCTACACTGGATTTTCTGTCCCCTCTCATTATATCTCTGTCCGGGGAATTGCATGAAAGATTAACATGACAGTTTTAATGGTATCGCTGAAAAGAGATCAATTGGCTGCGAATTTTACAGTGTTCATGTGCTGCACTGATAACTCCATACAGTACTAAACACTGTCATGACACAGTTAAACTTGTATGATACTTTAGAGCTTATTTCAGATGTGATAGTTTCTGCAATCAGCCACAAATCAGTATTGATTGATTCTGGAATGTCCATTAATTAAAACAGACAAACACTGAAAAAAAATACATATAGATACTGAAGACTAATGTGCAAGAGCCAAAGTCTAATGTGAGAGTAGCTTCTTCATTTTAATAAATCTCCTCATGAAGAATTCAGAAGCAGTTATTTTTTTTAGTCTTTGACACTGTTGTGCCTTAGCATGAAAATACGCTTGTCAGAAGGTCTGGCCCAACAACTTATCATGAAAGTCAAGTTTTCCTCTCTTGCAAAACTTAAAAGGGTTCAAAACATTCAAAGTTATGCATTGAGAAGAAAAACCAACGTTTTTTAATGTTTTTCACAATGAATTAAGTGAAACAGAACAGCATGAAAGAACCCAGAAGGCCTGACCACCTGTGGTTCAAGTACTTGTTCAAGGTGGAGGACATTTGTGCTTTGAACATACAGTCCCTTTGTTATCTGAAACATCACCTACAGAGTGAATAATGCTCATTAGCTTCATTTTGCCTCTCTTAAGAATCCATAACGTATTAATAATCCTCCTGGAGATAAAATCTATGCACAATTTGCATTCAGTCAGTCAGCATTAAAATGACTGCTTCTTTTATGTTTACTAATCCTACAATATATAGAGTCTCGAGTCTCCTCAGAGAGAGTCCTGGCCCGTCATTTCTCACCTTTCTTCTTCAGTTTGACTCCTGCAATGTGACACTGCAGATATCCTGCAGAGCCGCTGGACCACTGATGTTTCAAATTATTTATTCACTATCAAAGTTCCCTGTCATGACTTGAACACCAGGATGGCAATATTTTCTGTGACAGATTGACTCTGCACAGCTGGGATGCTTTCATTCCTTTGCTGTTTAATTGCTGTTAATTTTACTATTTAATGGGGATGCCTGAACTGAAAATTTTAGTGGTTTGAATGTACCTAAAATGAGTAGAAGACAATGTCTGCCCTGAAACTGTCTGTCTTGGTTTAAGCCCAGCTGGCAACTGAGAACCATGCAGCCATTCGCTCACTCTCCCCTTGCTTCCTACCCCCGCTCCTGGAGGGAGAGGGAGGAGAATAGGAAGAATGTAACTCCCACAGGTTGAGATAAGACCAGACCAGTAACTAAGGTATAACACAAACCACTGCTGCTACCACCAATAATAATAATGACAAGGGAAATAAGAAGGGAAGAAAATACAACTGCTCACCACCCACCAACCGATACACATCCCAACCCGAGCAGTGATCCAACCCTTCCAGGTAACTGCCCCCCAATTTATATAGTGGGCATGACGTGCTGTGGTATGGAATACCTCTTTTGTCAGTTTGGGTCACGTGCTCTGTCTCTGCTTCCTCCCGGCTTCCCCTCCTCCCTGGCAGAGCATGAGGCTCAGAAAGTCCTTGGTCAGAGTAAACGTTGCTGAGCAACAACAGCGCTGTTCCCAGGCTGAAAGTCAAAAACACAGCACTGCACCAGCTACTAAGAAGGAGAAAAATGACTGCTACTGCCAAATCCAGGACCCTGTCTTTGCTAAATTTATTTAAGGAGTGTTTGTTTTCACAAACTGATTTCTCTGCAATAATCTCTGAGCTGCAGCCTTCCAGTGCTTGGCTTGGTATGGGTTCCAGCCCAGCTCTGCCTCCCCTCTTTATTGATGTGCTCGGTTGGCATTTTGGGCTGGCAAGACTGGCCAGGTTGCCCTGGTTTGCTGAGCATGGTTCAGGCTTTGGAGAACCGCTGGCATTGGTGCTGATGTTCTAGGTGTTTGAACAATTCCTTGATCCATTAATTACATGTACTTAAGCTCAAATAGTGGAGCCCTCATGTACACCATGTGTTCTTTTTTGCAAAGCGTGTCTCTGCATCCGGAAGGACAAGCTTGCTGAGAAAATCTGCCTTTGTACACCAGAAGTTTTACACCTGAGAATATGAGGAGGCCACACAGTCTTTAGACTAGTCTTCTGCTTCATCTGATTCTTGAGGTAGATAACTGGGGCCATGCAGGCAGAAGCCTGAATAGCTGCCTAATGTCTATCCTCATCTGCATTGACTTGTGGTTGTTCCTTTGGAACCACTTTTTAACCAAGACTTCCCAGAACATACCGCACTCTCAGACTGATTTCTGATCCCCTGAGAGAAGCCCAGGACCTATCAGTCCGTAGCCCTCTATGCCAGTTTTAACCTCAGGCTGGAATTCTGTTTAGCTTTTAGTTGTCCCTTCCAGACAGTACACACAAAGGAGCTATAGAAAGCATTTGAAAATAAATGAATTAAAATAAAGCTTAAGCAAAGCCCATGGACATCACAGACAAGTGTTATAACCTCACAACTCAGTTGCCTGGCTTTGAACACTGCAATCTGTGCACTTTATGAATGAAGATGCAGCAGAGATTCATACTCTTAGTAATGCATTGTTACTCTATATCACCTTGTAAATAATTGTAGTAACTAAAGACAGATGATGCAAAGGATGATGCTAAGATAAATATATAATTAAAAACTTTATTAAAGGGGAAGCAAAGGGGTAAAATTTCAAAAGGTAATAATAAAAGAGGAACTTCTTTGTTTCTGTGCAGGTGTACCAAAATTCCCAAAAGAAAAAATTGAACCTCTTGATGTGGAGCATGGTGATTCTGTGATTTTGCACTGTAACCCCCCAAAAGGCATCCCACCTTTGCATATCTATTGGATGAATATTGGTAAGTGAGCAATTTTAATGTGATTCATAGGAGGAGGTTTAAAACATTTGTCTTCCAGAGCAGTTTCATTACAGATTCATAATTGATGGGAATGGTAATTGTGCAAGTGCTCAGGAAAAAGATCTGGATACAAAAAAAGGCAACAACAAAACTGAAAACTGGAGAATGGGGATATGTTTTTACATAACAAAAAGCTAAATTGTAGGGTACATTGACAAAACATATTATTAAATATGAGACATCAGAAATCTTACATATCAGTAAATGAATTTTCCAGTAATGAGGACTACTGAATTTACAGGAGAGTTGATAAAATGTGTCAATGTACTATTTCTATCATTACTATTTTATGCTTTTCATAAACTAATGGTTGATTTATGATACTAAGATAAAAAATCTGCCCAGTATGTATAATTAGTTCCTTGTGGGTTTCTGTCCCATTATTCTTCGGCATTTGTGTTCAGTGAAAAATTCTGGCTCTTGGGAAACAAAGTAACTCGGATTGCCACCCATGACATGAAGAGTTTGTTTCTGATGCTGTCCAAGTACCTGTAGAGAAAGGATGCCCGATTAAACCTCTCATCTCATAAGGCAGCCTCTACTTCTGACATGCATATTTAGCGCAGACCTGTATTTAGCTGGATTGACAACAAGACAATACAGCAACCTTAGTTCATACTAACACTCTCCTGCTGTAATCTATAGTTACAGAGGAGTAGAGTGTTTGGGAGGCTGGCCATGGGGGACGTCTGTAAATGGTGATGTCCATATCATCATTACAGGCCTTTGTACTGGGGAAAGGTGCAGGATATGTCCTTTCACCTGACCAGGAATTTAGTACTATTTTTTAATTACCAAATTTCATTATAAATTATTTTTCCTCTAGTATGTAAAATGCATATTTTATATAAAATATTTATTGTCTGTTATCAATTGTATGCTTTATCTTGGTAAATAACCTGTTTGTTATGCTAGGTCTTCTGCCTCTTTTATGTCTGTTACATTCTGTACATGGAAGCAAGCATAAGACAGGAGAGCATTAGTAGTCATATCGGTGAAAAATAGCAGTATCATTACCATATCACAATTATTTTTTCTTGCTAGATTTGCAGCACATTCCACAGGATGAAAGGGTCTCCATGAGCCTTAAGGGAGATCTCTACTTTGCAAATGTGGAAGAAAATGACAGTCGGAGTGATTATTGTTGCTTTGCAGCATTTCCAAGACTGAGGACAATTGTACAGAAAATGCCAATGACGCTGAAGGTTTCCCGTTGTAAGTCTGTGGATGAGTAGTTTCTTGTCTTATGTTGGTTTTTTCTAACTCCCCAGGCATCAGCTAATGCAGATGTGTGCCCTGTGTCTATGATGCGATTCTCTGAAGAAAATGAATGTTGCTGTGTTTATTCTTGCATTATAAACTGTACTCTAAGGGCTAAATTCAACCGATAAATGCTATTTGCAAGCTGTTTGGGCCCAAAGGGCCACATTCTTCCTCCTGTTCTCCCTGCGATGAAAGATGGTGATGCGTTGGGGAAAACTGCTTCTCTTGAAGTCACCAGTGGATGGACTTCACTGAGTCTTGAGGACTTTCAGTGGCCATATCCTCCTTGGGTGCCAACCTGGGTTGGTCTGGGTGCAGCAGTGTGGTTGGGAGGGACGGCGCTTGCTGTCTTTGCAAGCTTCCTTGAGCATCAATACTGACACACAAGGCTTTTTCCATTTCCTTAATCAAATGCGGTGTAGGGAACACTGAACTGTATTTATTTATCTTAACATCTCTTTATTCCCGCAGTCTCCAAAGGTCTTATGCAAAAGATGGTTTCAGGTGCTGCCTCTGAGTCTTACTGGGCCGTGTAGAGTTTGCTGTTTCACTTTCATACGCATGCATTTATTCGGTGTATACCTACTTGATGCAGTATCAAACTGCTAATTCAAGCTGCTTAAAGCCACTGAATGTATAGGCTGTACAGCCATCAGTTTTGGAAATAGAGGAAAAGAATAAAAATATCCAAGAAAAAAAAAAAAAAACAAACAACAAAAGCAGACTTTTAGGGCACACTCTCAGCTGCAAAATCAGCAAAGCTCAACAAAAGCTGGTGGAACTAAGGCAGCTTATACCAGCTGGAAAGCCATCCTCCTTTGCTTGAATCTCTTTTGGCTGTAATATTTTCTGGTATCACTTCTAATACTTGGTGAGTCTGCCTGTGCCCTTAATATCTGTCTTCTCTTCCGCTAATACTTCTGACCTTTCAGGGTTATGCAGCCCAGAAAGCCAAGGAGATTTTTCTTCATGAATGAAAGCCTAATATTTACTATATGATTTTGAGCTTTTTCTTGTTGGGATAAAAAGATAAAGAATTAGTGTAAATAATAAAGAATTAATTAAAAGATTAAAGAATTAAGAATTTGTATCTCTTAATACTTGCTTAAAGCATATCTTGGGGTAATAATTGTGAGAAAAATATCAAAATGAAATGTTGCTCTCTATGGATTTTCTGATGGGTCCAGTCCCACACACGTGCATACACCTAAATGATTATGTAAATTCAGCTTGAGATTGCCCACACTACCCTGTGACAAATCCCATGAGAGTGACTGTATTTAAGAAAATACATAGAAAAAAGCTGAGCAGTAAGAATAAAAAGATATATAAAGATAAAAAATTTCTTAATAGAGGTTACTTAGAGATTAATGCTTTTATTTATTATTGTAGTAAGTAGCTAGGATGAAATGATAATTATATCATCCATGAAGTATTTTGCAGAATAATACATATTTTTGAAGAATTTTCTTTGTATTTTCATAAAATTGTTGTCCATCTGTTGCTTTACTTTATGTTTTCCTTTGTGTCTTTCTTTCATGGCAGAAATAGGGGGGCATGGTTTTGTTTTGGTTGATTTATTGTTTCTTTTGACTCTGTATCAACTATGCATGTTTGTGTTTGGTTGTCACTTTTATTTATTTCAGTTAAGCATGCTAATGACTCAGGCTCACCTAACGCTGCGGTTACTAAGGGTGAGTTAAATGCATCTGTTATTTAGCCTTTAAACAGAGAATCTACCATCTGAGATTAAATGTGAGCTGCTGTTCAGGAAACAGGAAAAAGAACACAACAGCCTCTTTATTGCAATGGGGATGGATTTAAATGGTCCATGGAGTACAATTTGCTCATCTTGTACCTTGTAACAGAAATCTGAAGTGCCTTTAACAAAGAGGTACCTTCCTTACTTGAGAAAAGAACATTCACGTTTCATAATGTGCTGTAACTAAGAAGGCTGACATCCTACATTTCTTGTGTTATCACTTCAGAACAGGAGCAGTTAAGAAGACGCTAGTGTTAGGTACCCACTGTTTAAAACCATGAATCCATGTCTAAAAGGTCACCCTGGGACTGCATTAGTTCAGGGTGAGCTTAAGGTGTGGATTTACAGAGCTTTAGGTGTTCTGTGTTAATTGTCCCCATGTACAGCTCTACCTGGTGTTATATGAGAAGTGGTTCTCTTGGACATGTATTGCCCTGTCTGACACTCACCACAGCACTTCTTATCCTGGGGAGTCACATCTTCCCTTGCCTTGTGTTCCCCTCTTTGTGGAACAACATCCTGAAAATATTCTGCCTATTCATACAGGCAATGTGGACAAGAAGGCAGGTAGCAGTTCTTCCTGCAATGCTCCACTCAGCTAATTTTGTTTCCGATCTGTAAAAATGAGAGTTCTGGGTTTTGTATCTAGCTCTTGACTCTGATTTATTTGGTTACATTGCTTTTGATCATCTCTGTGTTTTGAAATTCCCAATATGAAACTCCTGAAATACCTCATTTTACTGGACAAGCACTGAAGTTTTTGAAAAGGGGGCTCTTCTCCAGTGTTTCTTGATGGATAACAAAGCACAGAACAGACCAATGGAGGCTAAGCCTTGTGAGCAGAACAAGCATGGCTGGTGCAGAGTGACAGATACTCAAAAATCCTTTTTTTTTTTCCTTGGAGAGATATCTGAACTCCTGTCACTGGTGGCGAAGGGGCACTGCCTGCCTTTGGCAGTGGGAGATGAGGGCAGATGGAAAACGGTGTGAGCATATCCAGAGGCACCAAAGTGTTTTGCTCCAGCTCTGACCACTTGTGACACAGATTTGTAGAGATACAAAGCAAGGGAAGGAAAGAAAACCCATATTAGAAAATGGTTCAGAGACATACATGTGATCTTTTACCAATCCATCCGTAACTGACTATTTTTTGAAGAAGTAGTACCATTTGGGGACTTATTCATTACTGTGCTAATTGTTATTATAGCGATAACTAGATAGCCATTTAACTCTCTGCGTATTTCATCATGAAACCATTGTTTGGCAGGCTGGAGCAAATGGTCCATTGAAACCAAATGCAAGTCAATCTTGTTATATTATTTTAACAGTCCTCTTTACAAATTGTATTTCCATTACTGTAAATTTAATAGTCATAATAAGAAGTACAATCCTATGGGATATTCAAGTCAGAAAATATGGGGTTTCATCTTAGATAAAAATGTGATAGAGTCAATGCAGAAGGAAGGTGCTAGAAAAGATGGTGTGCACTAGAAGATCGGCAATTAAGGAGATCAGATTACCAAATCTGGCTGCAGGTGTAGGATAGAAATGGGCAGTGCTTGGGAAGCAGGACATGAAACTCTAGGAAAAGGGGCTTCGCCAGTACTGGTGCCTGTTATTATTACTGTAGCTATCTACTGACCGTTAACAGGAGAAACAGGCAAATCCTGGATTATTCTCAAAACGTATAAGTAAAACCAGAAAATTGACAACTTGATGTCCAAAACCTTCTGACAGATGCAATGTTTGTGACATATTGAAGGAAAAACAAAGGCTCTAAGATTTCATACCTAACTTTTATTTTATTTTTTAGCAAATTTTATCAAGGAAAGAAAACCCAGACTGCTGATCCCTCCTGAATCTGCTGGGAGTAGCTCATCAGTCACTGTCATCAAGGGAGGTGTCCTGCTACTGGAATGTATTGCTGAAGGGCTGTGAGTAATGTGCAATACTACACAAACCTTTTGAATTAGTATTAAGCAAAGGAAAAGCTGTATTAAGTATTATACAACTACAAATGAATATACCTGCCTGCCTGTACAGTTTTAAATTGAACCTCTATGCAGAGTTTTCCTGAAGTATGCATACTCCTTGTAAAGGAGCACAGAGCTAGCGTGTAACATTTGTGTATTTTTTATTACTATAGCTTATAAAAAAGTAATTAAAATAATAGGTTGGTAAGTACTATCTTTTTTTTTTGCTATTATATTTGAAAAAAACCCACTATTATTGAACATTTTTGAGTAGTACAACCTTTGATATGTTGAGAAACTAAATATCAGTATTCAGCTTCCTTTCTTTGCTGCACAACCTGTTTCTTGTCTAGTTTTGCCAATTCAGTGTTGGTTCAGTGCTGAAAAATTATTCATCATTTTTCCAGGTGTCAGACTCAGTTTTTTAAAAGCAGACTTCCTGAGTTCTTTGAGTTCCCCAGTTGCAGTGGGAGTTGCTGGTTTAGGAGTGGCTCTGAACCGGGACACTTTCTGTGGTCTGTTCACCAGCATCCAGAATATCTGTGAAAAAGATATTCTTTCCATGATGTTCTCACAGATAACAGCATATTGAGGAACAAAGTCCACAGCTATGTAAAAATATAGCGAACTGAAATTAGCCATATTGGTTTGATCCTGCTAGAACTGACAGTAATAGGCTACCTCCAAATATTGTCCGCTTGTGTGTTTTCTGCTTGGGCCCATGCCTATGCATGCCTCTCGTGCTTTATGCTGCAGGGATATATCAAGCTTATTATTGTGGTTAGTATTTATATTAGGACACTATTAAGCTGTAGTTGTGGATCTGGCTGCACTAAGTATGGCAAAATATCTCAGTGTTTGGTGTAAAAGTATAGGAAAGGGTTAAAGTAGATGGTATGTGATAAAAATCAGGACAATTTTGTTCCTTACTGTAATAAAACACACAACAAAATAAGGGTAAATAGGGAAAAGGAATGGCTAAATAAATGATTAGTGCAGCCTTCACAATGAAGCTGTGAATAACTCTGTGTCCTTGTTCTTGCTGCTAGAACTCAGAAAAAAGCTCCACTTTGCCCTCAATCCAGCTTTCCAATTTTTACTGGGTGCTTGTAGATGTAATAGTCCACCCCAGAAGAGTTGCCACCAGAGAGAGTCAAAGCAAAAATCTCTTCAACCACTAAACCTGCAGTGAAAGTGCAGTCACTTCTGGTTTATTTGTGATAGAGGCTTTTGTTGAATGGAAGCTTAAATCATTATCTTGTCATGCTGTATGGTTGAGCTGCAGGTCTGTGGGTGCAGACAGTGGTTAGCAATTATATCCTCTCTATAAAATTCCAAAATCAGGACATTTGTCTGCCTGAACAAACCTGTTTAGGGTATTTTGTTTTTCTATGTGGGCATGAAAAGGTATTGCTCAGTCAAGCTGGCAAGATTATGCCTCTGCAGTTGGTTGCCATTTCTGGGAGAAGGTGAATTGCTTGTCTCTATTGGATTCACTCCAGGTATCTGCAGTGAGATTTAGTTCCCTGTTGCAAAGTTTCCTTGTCCAATTCACTACCCATCAAGCTAATCTGAAGGCCCACAAACCTCCACCAGTCCACAGCTATGAGTTTATAGTGTTTTCAAAGTACTCCATAGGTTAATCACCTTTGAAATATAAAAATATAAATTTTCATATGTGAGAATCAATGTCATGTACAAGAAGAGAAACAGCTTTCTGTTTCTTTGTGAAAAAAGGTAAAAATAAAAATATCACACAAAAAATACCCAAACAAACAAACAAACAAACAAACAAACAAAAAAGAAATTAAGAAATGTTTGGTTTTTTTTTTTCTCAAAATTTTCCAGGAAACATTTTTTCAAACAAAAAGGTGTAGTTTAAAGTACTCACTTTTGAAAGAAGACAAATTTCTTCTTTGTCTGATCACCAAGCAAGTATTTTTTCATTGAAACCCTTCAAAAATGTAACATTTAGATGTAACATTTAGACTAAAATAAAATTATATTTTTATTTGCTAAAATTCCCATTTTCAGCAGAAAAATGATCAGCTTTTGCCTATATCTCTGCCAATCCATCCAACCAAATGTCCACAAACCATGGAAGCGGATAGACTGAGCCAGATTTCAAGTAACTAAGATCAGGGGCAGCCAACTGCAAAATAAGGAATTAAGTACATTTCCAATCTGTCATTTTTAAAGACTTATATTCCGAGTAATGACAGTGTCGGGGAGGCATTGCCTCCGTACAAAACCAAGGAAACACAGAGCCTGACTTTGGTACCAGAGCAGGGGAAGGACTCTTGCAGGAAATAATTGGGTGTATGCACAGTTGTGCTCACTGCTCGTGGAAACCCATAATTTCTTGGTACCTGGGGCTTTGAGTAGCTTGTGCCCGGGCATTTTGCCACAATAACAGATGGGCACAAGAGTAAGCAGATATGACACTGTGTATGCATGTTGTGTATAGTGTCGGGGTCATGGAGTGCAGCTGGGAATGTGCAGACAACATTCTGTCCCAAATTTCTGTGTCACTGCCATTTTCTTTCTAAAAATGTAAAGAAAGTATTCATCCATCTCCAATGGTTGGCCACCTTTCTAACCAGGCAGGGCACTGAGTGAAGTCACTCTAATGAAGTCTTTACCTCCTTGTCTGTCCTCAAGTGCCCTTCTGGAGCAGGATGAAATGAACTCTGTTCCCTCTCCTGCAGCCCATGCCAATGCACTCCATGGCCTGGTTTTGACTGTGAAGAACCTACTTATAGGGGCCCTTTAACTCAAGAAGCAGTATAGACTAGTTGTAGTCCATAGTATAATCCTTAGGATAGCCCCAGTGTTTTAAAAAGGCTCAAAAGACTTCGACAACTTCACCCTGCAGACCATATATGCATGAAGTCCAGCAGCTCTGCCAACATGAAACATTGCAGCAGCCTACTGTTCAACTCAATATATGTATTTTGCTTTTATTTCTCTGCTATTAGCCCAACCCCTCATCTAAACTGGGTCAAGATCACTGGAAACTTGCCCAAGGATGAACCAGAAACAGAGAATTTTGGGAAGATACTGAAGATAGACCACGTGACTACAGCTGATGAAGGAACATACCAGTGCACAGCAAGCAACCCCATGGGGAGAGCAAAGCATGAGTTCCATGTTCATGTGGAAGGTGCTGAGTACACTTTACTAAACTTACTGATTTTGCGCAAAGAGGTAGTCAAAGGGAAATGAATAAGGGTCTTCCCTAGTATCACTCAGTATAATGCATAAATTCAACCTACACTTATCTATTTATGTTAGCCAAGGACTCAGCTTATGGTTTTCAGAAGCTTGCAGAAAGAATTACCTTTAAAAAAACCAAAACGAAATAATGCATTTATTCTTCTGAACCACGAAGGCTCTACAAATTGGTGGACAGGAGTACAAATACTGCAGATCCAATACTCTAAAGATGTTAGAAAAGCAGAGATATTGATAAAATGTCTTGTATTAATTTGAATGTCAGACAAAAAGATCTTGATCTTCAAGAGTGTGTAAATAGGTACTTTGGGCCAGAGCAGAGATACATTTTGCTCAATTTCCTTGTTTTGTCTCCCAGCAAAAGTGAATGCAGAGGGAGGACTGTAAAATTGCAGTGAGCAAACCTGGTACTTCCTTTCTCCTATTTTCACCCCTAATTTTGTATAGGGGCAACCTGAGTTAAGAGTAGTTTCTATAGCCTCTGAGAAGTATCATAAAAACTTGTGAAACAAAGTAAAAAAAAAAAATAAATTACTTTCTAGTAATTTTATAGAAATTGCTTTCTTAAAAAAATGAAATATGACTCTTTTTTGTCATCCCACTGAGTATTCAAAGCCCGTTCTCACCTCATGCTAGGCTGCATGCATGGAATGATGACCAATCCTGTATTAACAGCATTCATAAACAATTTTAAGTTTACACTTGTGTGTAGGGTGATGCATCCTTGTGTGTGAGCATACACACAGGTCTTGTGGCTGAGCAGGGTGAGCGCTGCCTGCTTGTGCTGGGCTAGCAAAACAGAGAACCTGGTATGGCTGTGCATCCGTTTGGCTCTTATTTATTTATGTTACTGCTAGAAGACAGATGAAGCCACCCAAGACACCTTCATAATGGGCATCTTGCAGAGTGCCGACAGAGGCATACAGTGCCCGCTCTACCTTCATCCTCCTGCCTCCCTTCCCCTACTCCCCAAACCCTGAAGGTGTGAGCCCTTCACATGAGGCATGGGCAGATGCTCTTTTCCAGGAACAAAGCAGAGTTCCAGTGAGACTTAACAAAGACAAGCAAGGCTTGTGGAAGTATCATTCCCTCTGCAACTCTTTCAGTGATGCTGCCCATAAATGGCTACAAAATGAGAATCCTGAAGCACTGCTGAAAAACTTGCTGAAAACATTTTCTCTTTACCAATGCAAAATGCTTCAGACTCTGCTCTGCAGAGTGAAAAAAAAAAAAACCCAGAATTAGCAGCATTGAACTGCCAGAGTCTGCCAACTGCTTCATTTTAATCTGTGCTGCTTCTCACTCCATGGGCACAAGGCGTCCTGACAGGAGGAAAGGTACTTTCAAATATCTGCTCTGTATTTACTCCTCAGCTGAGGAGAAGCTTTTTCTCCCACTATGTGATGGATCATCCCCATTCACTTGCCACAACCTTGTGTCTTACAGTCTTCTTTCCCTTCCTGGAAGTTTGGCAGAGGGAGATACCAGGGCATGGCAAGTTTTCAGCTACAATGGAGGGGAAGTGCTGACTCCTAGAAATCATTCCAGATGGTTTGGAGCATCTCCGCTGTAGCTGAATATTTTAACAATCTGGCTATCATTTTCTCGGCTGTAAAAATTGAATCCTTCAAAGAAATTGCAGGAGCTGCAAAACCTAAAATACCAGAGAAATAACATTAATTAAGCAGTTGAGAATATTGACTCCCTTCTTCCCCCAGTCTCGAGAGGGAGAAAAGCTTCCTGGCAAATTGTTCCTGCTTATTAACAAACAAGTACTTAAAAAAAAGGGAGATCATGCCACTGTAGTCTAAAAAACACTCTTGCTATTATATTTATCTCCCATGTGCGTAAATAATAATGGCTACTGTCAGTAGCAGAAATTCCTTCTATTCAGAGTCACCTCACTTGCAGGCTACCAAGGTAAAATTGAGCCCAAGCAGTCTCTTTCTAGAATTTCTAACCAGAAAATGTCGCTATCATTAATCAGAGATGGAAACGTTCATCATTCTTGCAGCAGCTCCTGGGTGTGCACTCAAGGGCATATCTTGAGCTGGAGGAAGTGAGCATTAATTTCAGTCGGCTTCAGGGAGGTTATGCTGACATAGGGCTTCTTCGCACCTGACATGCTCTTCTCAAAAGATGCATGCAGGGAGGAGAAAATTAAACAGGGAGGAAAAAACATCTCAACTAATAACTGCTAACCATTCCCAATTGAGTGCTGGTGTGCATATGAGGATTTTAATTTCATTTCTGCACTGTGTCACATTTTCTGTTCTTCTTTCTGGTATTTGAGGATCTCAGACTGATACTCCAGCCTTCTAAATAACAGTCTTAATGATATTTGCATTTTGCACTTACTAATCCTACAGAAGTCTGAGGGCAAAGATTCAGGCAATTATTACCAAGCATATGAAAATATTCAGCTAGGAAATTGCTTGGCTGTTTGAGCATTTTAATCTCTCTTTTCAAGGAAAGATGTAGCCTGGAACATTGATCCCCATTGTTGGTATTAGAATGAAAGAGAATTACTAAGAAAATAAATAAATTAATAAATAAAAAGCAGAGCAAGCCCACAAATTGTCTTGACTTTAAATGTTTATTTATTTGGTTATTGCATTTAATCCTGCAACCCAATACAAAATGTACATATAGCCTCAAGATCTTGTCACGATCACAGTGTCTGATCTAGTGGTAGTTTGATCTTGATTGAGGCTCCTAGACAGTGTTTAATAGAAATAATTATTACAATATAATGATTAAAGTGATGATATATAGATAAGGACCTTTGAAGTTATGTCTCATAATACTTTCATTACTCAGCTAGAGAAAAATAAAATAGATAAAACTAATGTGAGGCAGAACCATGGCTAATTGTAGCTCAAATTGTAGTTCTGTGTTTCAGTGGAAAAGTGTTCAGTAGGGATGCAGACCCAAGGTAGTAAGTACAGCTGGAGCTACAAGTGATGTCCCTGAAGTGGAGTGGGTTGCCAGCCTTTGGAAAGATGTAGGGAGAATTAGAAATTATCTTGACAAATTGGGAAAATAGTCTGGAATAAAAAGGATGGGCTTCAGTAACTACAAGTGCAGAGCAATTCTCATCAGGCAACACTAATTGACTTCATGAGCATAGGATGAAAAGTGGTTAGACTGGTCTGGAGGGTGTACTGGATCACAAGCTGAACATGACTTAGAAATATAAGTCTTACAGAAAAACCAAAAATCATCCTGGAAAATATAAAGAAAAGTGTTTTAAGAGGCACTACTGACTACTGATAAGACCTTATGTACCATGAGGAGTTGTACATCATGGTCTTCATCAAAGATGGGGTTAACTCAGACAATTCAGGAGAAAGCATCAGTGAGAGTCACAGAGCTCAAAAATATGCCATTTGAGAAAAAAAAAAAATGATAGATTAATTTAGGAAAGTATGAATTTGTGGAATGCGTAACAGCCTTCAGATGAACTGAAGTTTCTTTACAAAGTTCCCCAGGGATAATGTAAGATACAAGAGACATAAATTGCAGCAAAGCAAAAGTTGGTCAGACATTAAAAATTTGTTCTAGTTGTGGGGAAAAGCATAGTGCTGCCATAGACACCTTTGGACGCTGTGGTGAAGGTTTCAATCCTCTGGGTGAGTTGTAGGGGTAGATGATTCTGCTCTGTTGCAGAAGAATGGACTAGATGCCCATTTTAGATCCCTTCTACTCTTGGACCTGCCATTATATTCCCACAAAGACATAAATGTCTTAATCAGAACCCCTGCATTCATAATTCTCACCAAGAAGAACTTGTTATGCAGTGAAATATTTGCCATACCATATTGCTTACACAGATTAACTGTTCAATTATCCAACCACTGGGATTATTTTTTTTTTTTTGACACGTATTAGAAAATACATGTCTATTTTGTTATTCTTATATTTTATATACTTATAAGTAGTATAGCATATCTGCTACACAGAAAAAAGGTTCTTCAGCCTTTCTGTGAAATTATGTTTCATGCTTGGCAAAATTTCATTGCCTATGGCTTTGCATCTACATCACTTTTTTGGAAAACCACAGCAATTTCCATACTGAGAAAGGAAAGCTGTGACGTAATATATCTGCAGCTCACTTCCAGAGTGTATGCAGGTGAAAATAAGAGGGATTTAGCAAATGTTTTGTATTCAGGCTGTGTTTGGTGTCTCACCTCCTCCAAAACAAGGAAACATCCTGTCTCAGGTATTGTGTTTGTGGCAAACCTAGAGGAAAGGAAAACCCAAACAAAGTAATCAGAACTGTTACAAACCTTTTCATCACCATGTCTTTGACCTGTCATTTCCTAATGAAAGCATAATGTATATGAGAAAGAGCAAGAAGGGAAAAGATCTGTGTGAGGGCAGTGTCAGAAGAAATCTGTATCATGTAAAAGAGATGCAAAGATATTATAATTTTAGATAAGCTTCAATGTCTTGAATTTTACTTCAGCCTTTAGATTTTGCTTAACCATGTCTCTTCATGGGTGATCTACTGTGGAAATGGACTGTTATTATCACATTTCAGGGGTGATTTTTAATATATCTGTGTGAATATGAGCAATGTTGATTTGTTTTATCATATCACACTGATAACATCTGGAGATGTATTAGGCAACAGCTCTGTTAATCTTCAAAGCGTTTTATGAGCATTAGCTAATGAATCCTCATGTTTCCCATACGTGAGCTCATCTTTTTCAAACAGGACAGGAGGCTCAGGGATCTGCCCAGCACATGCAGAAGAGGTAGCATCAGGTCTGGAATTAAAATTTGGAAGTTTGTTGCTTCTCAGGGAGAGATAATGATGAATTTAAGGCTGTGTTTTGGATTGAGGCTGTCCAATGAAGGGTAGGAAGGCTCAGGGACCTGCATTATATAAATATCAAAATATTAATCAAATTAATGTTTCAGTTTTGCTGTTTATTGGGTTTTTTTTTTTTTTTTTTTTTTTTTCTACCCTCAGTTCCTTTCCCTCCCTTATGGTTGTGTTTTTCCAATGACATTTGGGTACCTGCTGCTCTGGGGCTACTCTACAGAGGGATTTCCCAGAGCCGACAGTGCTGGGAAAGAGGAAAGCACAGGGAATACAGCAGCATGCTGCTGCTCCTCTACCACCACCCTGTGGGCAAACTTTCTGGGCTGCTGCTCAGAATG
Organism: Bolborhynchus lineola; assembly: GCA_025448015.1. Lineage (NCBI taxonomy): Eukaryota > Metazoa > Chordata > Aves > Psittaciformes > Psittacidae > Bolborhynchus > Bolborhynchus lineola. The sequence goes on along the minus strand of JAOEHX010053990.1, from coordinate 24,801 downwards.
ATGGTTCTCTCCTCCCTCCCCAGCGATGAGAAAATGTTCCATCATTCCTAAATAGGTTAATGATCAGCCTCTCATCTGAATACCCAATGGAAAACCGGAATATCGAAAATCACAGTGCATTTCCTCACCACATCTAGATGAGCAGATAGATGTGATATACCCTTTGTGGAGTTCTGCTTTATTGCTGTATTCTGGCTGCTCCTGGGCCCTTGTTAGTGGCTAGTGAGGTGGTTTTGAGCTAAGCTGGATGGATATTTGCATATTTTTCGAGTTGCTGAAACTGTCTCACCTCATTTCACAGACCACAATCTCACTACTGAGTGTCCTTGTGAAAACACCAACCCATTCACATTTACCTCCTTCCTCAGCATCTCACTCCTTTTAGAATATGTTTTCCACCTGGATAAATACTGCTCATTTCCAACACTTTCTCCCTGACAGTCACATTTACCTTTTATAACATCAGTTAGCAAAAAATACTCTACAGCCTCACAGTAGGCTGCTAGAAGCTGACTGGGAACTGTTGGCAGCGTTTGCCATCTCCTGGAGGACTAGAGGAATAGCAGGGTTAGACATTTCTGCGGCACCTGAGACCCGCTATGTCCCATCTTTACAGAGCCTCCTCAGTGGATAAAGAAACCCGAAGGTGGTGTTTACAGCTTGGGAACAAATCTTGTGCTTCTGTGTGAAGCTATTGGCAACCCAGAGCCAACCATTCAGTGGAAACTTAACGGGATGCCCATCGATAGTAAGTGCAAGGTCCAATGTTCTGCTTTAGGTGGTGGCTGGGTGGGATGTGCTTGGGTTGCACCCAGTTAGAGGGAACACCTAAATCCTAACACTAAATGCTGTCTAGTTTGGCATCTATTTAGACATGAATTACTACTTACTTAATAAAGCTGATGTTTAAATATGATCTTGAAGAGAGTAAGGATGAGAGCTGAAGGGTGTGGAATGGTACCCATAAGTTACTGCCTCATCCTGTAACACTCCTATCTTCTGGGAATCAAGGATAGTTTATGTTCACTGAGGGCTCCTGATCTCGGTTTGTGCTTTTGAATAGGCACAAGTGACTTCATGGCTGCAGAGCTCAGACCTGCTCCCTGGTATAGCTGTATTATTGCTACCTTTTAAAAAGTCTGTGTGGGGATATTGCTGGAAATTGGTGCTCTAGAGCACTTCCTTTAGGCCATGGGGCTGCTGGCAAAGGTAGTGCTCTGCAACTTGCCCTGTGGCTGTTGAGCAAGGTTCAGGTTTGGTCCTGAAGATATGCCTTGCCTGTGACCTTCAAGTAATGAGGAGAAACAGTAAACTCCACAGTCATGATGTGTTCTCCAGTTCCTGATACAGTCTGGGTCTTTCCAGGTAGGACATTCAGAGGGAGAATCTCTGCCAGAGAGATCAGCCTTACCAATCTTCATCTTCGGGACAGTGCTGTGTACCAATGTGAGGCCAGCAACAAGCATGGCACCATCCTTGCCAGTGCCAATGTGAATGTCCTCAGTGAGTACCCTCCCAACCTTTCATGTGCATGAGTGAAGATCTAGCTGAAGTGTTCCATTCTGCTGACTGAATCTTCAGAATGGCTTGGGGTTTGTAACCATGTCATTGTTCCCTTGCATTGCCCACATATTGTCCAAACTAATGCAACAAGCCTTATCGTGGACAATGCTATATCCTTGATATAATTGCTTATGAGCTTTGATAGATGCTTTTATTTATTTATTTATTTATTTTTAAATACGGTTGTGGTTGGGCTCAAACCCTTGTGAATTCAAATATACTAAAACCACTGAGGTGTGAATTGTGACCACAGTTCTGGTTTTAAAGTGTATTGTGAATCTTAAGTGTATTGTCAATCTTGAATTTCAGCTGCAATGCTCAACTGTGAAGAAAGAGAGTGATGGGCATTTATTTAATAAAGCAAGTCTCTAGAGGAAGCAGAACCATGTCTGCTTTCTCTCCTGGCTCATGTTGACGATTCATGTTCTGACATGCCCAGCAATCAAGCACTGCTGTCTTTGACAGTGGAGCTTATAAGAGCTCAATTGCTCAACTGGTTCCAAAAGGCAGTGAAATGCCCATTAAGTGGCTAAGTCTTTGACCTTTACTGGAAAAAGGGATGATGCAGGGATGGTATTTATATTTACCAGTTCTGAAATGAAGTGCTTCTCATTTTGCATTCGCTTCTGCAGATATTGCTCCCTTGATACTGACCTCAGATGGTGAAAACTACGCTGCAGTTGTGGGTTACAGTGCTTTCCTGCACTGTGAAATTTTTGCCTCTCCTGCAGCAGATATTAGATGGTAAGCCACTGGGAACTGGTGTTTTAATGTGAAACAAGTTCATACAGTCTACTTAAACACACAGGCACACAAAAAAAAGCTAGCTATTATTTCTATGGAGTTAAAACTTTGTAACAAAACTGCATATAAGTATTCTGTGTTAAGAATACCTATGTATTATTTTGTGTTAATTAAAGTCAATATCTGTGTGAGACAAGTGCTGTGATAGTCATTAAACCAAGCCATGATGTATATAGCCAAATCCTGCAATAGCTTCATTGGTCTTAGTTTGATATTGGCAACTTTCTCAGTTCGGACACATTATTGAGGCAGAAACACAAAGATTTACAAAGCATATTTACCTGGAAATGGTTCCATACGGTTGGAAATCATAGGATTGTCACAACCCTTGACAGGTGCAATAAAATTGCAGATGACAGCTATAGATTAAGGACTCAGTTTAAAGACTTTGCTAGAGGCTGTCAGTGCATTTTTGGCTTGCAGGAAGCTTATGCCCTGTTGTGATTTGCGACACGTGGGTAAAGGGACCTACTAATCTTGAATTGATTCCTCAGTGACAGAGCTGAAACAAGCTCCCAGAACCGCTGTTCTCCACCTGCAGTATCTGCTAACCATGAAATAACAGTTTCTGCAGCCCTAGAAATAAGCCATAACTGTTGTTATCACCTTTAGGACTAAGGATGACAGTGTAGAGCCACTTTCAGCATTACGCTATGAGTTAAATAAGAATGGCACACTAGAGATCAAAGAAACAAAGAAAGAAGACTCAGGATCATATGCTTGCTGGGCTGCAAACTCTGTTGGAAAAAGAGCAATCACTGCCAATCTGGATATAAGAGGTAATGTTCTACTTATCAACAGAAAAACCTTTCACATCTGCCAAGTTTTATTATTTAAAAGGTTCCAGTAAATAAGTAATTAGTAAACATTCACTCCAAGATACAGATTTATTCAGTGAGGCTGAAAATTCTCTGCATACTAAGACCTAAAATTGACACATATCTCATCTATATGTTAACAGTACTGTCTCCATTTTTCATCATGTGTGATTTCTCCATGCTCAAAAGGATGTTTACTTTTCCCTGGACATTTGCGAAAGCTGCATAAGCCACCAAAAACTTTTAGTTTACTTCAAAGATCCATTAACTTTATATTCATGAAAGGATTTTCCTTCCCTCTTGCCATCAGCCCTGTTACACTTGGGGTAGGTTCTTGGCTGACCCTGAAGAACCTAGAACCCTCCCTGTGCTCATGGGCTTGATGGTGTCCTTGCTGGGGCAGACAGTGTCCCACAGATGTGGGCTTCTTCCTTCCTAAAGTTACATCCCATCTCTTGATCAGAATGTACATCCCAAACTGAATTAACGTCTACAGCAAACACCAAGCACATTGCAGCAGGATGAGTTCGGGGATGCTGCTGGCTTAAGGGCTCTGGGTTGAGCTTTTGCCTGATTGTTAACTTAGTAAATATTTGTAAATAGGAGAAAATAATTACTGAAGTGTGTTTACTTATAAATATCAGATACTTTCCTTGTGCTTCAATTCTGTTTTAAAGGGATTTATGTGGTTGGCTGGGCAGGAAGGGTTTTCCCCTCGAGAGTGTGGTGGCAGAGCACAGCTTCTGTTGAGCACACAGATTAAATTTAGTGCATTGCATACAAATTTACTTAGGATTTAGGGCTTGCCAGTAAAAACAAACCTTAAATGCTTAATTAGCAAATTCCTCAAAAGGACTCTCAGTTACAGGTTTGCTGTGACAAACTTGAGGAAAAAAAACGACTATTTTTGTGTTCTGTTTGTACCCACTCCCTTTGCTTTGTAAATTTTACAGTGATAATAAACATGAAATGTACAATGAAATTCTCACAGAGCCACATTTCACTGTAGAAATAAATTCAGCCAAATGCTTTCTTCTCACTTATTCATCTGTTTCTGTATTCAGATTAAAGTCAATTAAAAGAACAAACTTGACTGCAATATTTTTTTCTCACTTGACTTTAATAAGCTTGTAAATTTTCTTGGAGCGTTGCCAAAGCTTATTTCAAATGGCAATTGGACATAAAAATCATATTCAAGCCTTTTTTTTTTCTTCATCCATTTCATGAGTCTGCTAACAAGGATTTTACCTGTGACTTTTTTGGTGGTTTTGTTGTTTGTATCTTTTTGTGGAGCTCTTTGTTTTGGCATGAACTAAAAGATGTATTTTCCAAGATAAAAAATTAAATCCTAGCAAGTACCTATTTCGAAACCAACCTTCCTGCTCTTGAAATGTTTGTACATGTAACAAAAAAGACCTGATCCTTTCTCCTAAGGTTGATTTTGGTATATGAATTGTGTGGTGAAAATTTCATGTAATAGTCTCTCTCTCCTAATCAGTGTTTTTCTGTGATCTACCAGATGCTACGAAACTTGTTGTTACTCCGAAGAACCCCCGAGTGTTGAAATCACATTCAATTTTATTGAAATGTCAGGCTGAGTATGATTCACACTTGAAACACAGTTTTAAATTATCCTGGAGGAAAGATGGAGATGAGCTGCCAGTCAACAGCACAGAAGGTGGCAGGTAAGCAGGGAAGAAACAAGAGTTTTCTTGATCTCAGCTGAATAAAGCTGTATGGTGCTGGAGCATGAGTTTCAATAAACATGAGATTTAATAGCTTGAAATGCAAATTTATGTCTGCAAGAATTCTTCATATGAAATGTGAATAGATCTGCATTTTTTAGAGACATAAAAATATAAATGCATATATATGAGTTTTGAGCCGTGGCTGGCAAATTATTTTGGTTTTTATTAACTCCATCACAGCAGAAAGTTGTATAACTGTTAGTTCAACCTGAAAATACAACCCTAGCTCTATTGCAGTCATCTGGGTTTTTTTTTTCTCCTCTACAGTGGAGCTAGTCTTTTCCTTTTGTTTATACCTGTTTGGCCAAAGCAGAGTCCTTGTAATGTTGAAGTGGATGGTTAATAGCTATCTGGGATTCTGCCTGAAATTGTACACATTAACAGCAATGAGTTTTTCTTACATATAAATGCATACTTGCAAGTCCAGGCCATATTTTGCCCTACTTTTGTGTGTCCGCTGACCCAAGGGGATGGAGCTAAGCCTTTATTCCATATGAAGAGTCCCACAGCAGGTAATCAGATCTTTATTAATTACCCCAGAAGAGAGATGTTTTCCTAAATACTGCAGTGCTGGAGTGGTTGAAGATCCTGCTGAGACCACACAGCACAGGGAGATAGCACCAAGCAAATGCAATCTCTGCAAGAGAGCCCATGTGCCTGTTTTAATGCCAGCTTCCCCTGGTGCATTGGACATTGCACAAGTGGGTTGAGAATATTTAGTTTTACTGAGCCCTTTCAAAAATTCAATATAAAGCCCATGTATTTGCCTCATTAATGATGTGCCAAAATCCTATGTTCCAGACGCTCAGCTGATGCATACCAATGTGTCTCTTTTCAGTCCAAGAGACACATGCCAGCTTCCAGCCATGGAGCCTAAATCACTACAAAATACAAATAATAGTCTACAGCACAGTGTATAATATAACTACAGTTATGTTTTATATTAAATGGCCTAATGTGCAATTATGTTATTCAAAATGTCATGTTAGAAAGTTTTTTTATGAACAGTCACTTGGAGATCAATGGTGTCTGTCTGTCATATGCTTATCTTACAGATTTTTCTCTTCCTTATTTGCATAATCCTTTTTTCTTTGCCCCCTAGGGTAATTCTGGACAGGGATACACTGTTTATATCAAGCGTCACACAGGAGGATCAAGGAGTTTACATGTGTGTGGCCAGGACTTCTCTGGATAGTGTCACGTCTGAATCATGGTTAATTGTTCTTGGTAAGACAGTATTTCCCAGTGTGCCAAGAGCTCCATGCAGCACATAATGCCATTGCAGCAGTTTTGTGTATTTGCGTTTTTTATCCACTTCAGTTACACAGCCTTGATGACTCGGTTCCACAGAGATGCTATGTACCTGTCCCTCATAAACCTCAGTTGTGCTACCCTTATATCTCCTTGAATGAGGATACTGGTGCAAACTTTTCATTTATATTTAATCTTTGTTATACCTAAGATGAGGCAGACTCTTTTCTCAGTTCAGGGGTCATCTACAGTGGCTATAGGAGGTTGCCCAGGCTGGAAGATGTAACAGCATTTTAAGAATGTCTATGCTTCTGCTTTGAAGTCCTTGATCCATCCTTCACCCCACTTTAATAGATATTTGCACACAATTTACCACTTGGACTATTTTTTGAAGAAGAAGGACATAAGGCCAATATTTAAATACCATCTCCTCTGAAGATCAGTGGAAGTTGAGCACCTAAAAAGGGTTAATTATTTCTGTGGGTCTGGGCATAAATTGTCATCCAGTGGCAAAGTGCAAGTACACAGCAGAGAAAAGCCTTGACCTGAAGAGTCTGATGCTTGACCTTGTGTGATCATCCACACAACTTGTCTCCCTTCCTGAAGGGCCACTTGAAAGTAAGGGAGTGAACTTGTGGAGTGATGTGCAGTTCTTTACACACGTACGTAAGGGCATCAGCAAATAGCTAAAATTATGTGGATATTTTTGGAATTACAAGAATAGTTTTTCATCATTTAATTTCACTAAGTTTTCTTCAATTTTTATAAATTTCTACATTTTTATATATTTCTGGAAGTGATTGAAAAAAGAACTAAGATAATCTGAACTTCAAGATGTGTTCTCACTTTAAATTAATGGCATTTTTTAGTAAACAGTAAATGAAGATGATGCTGTGCACATTATTTATGGTATTGAGTTCTTTAGTGCTGTATAATTCCAAATGTTTGTAGACTATTTGTACTTTACTTATGAAAATTTCATGAAGCACTTCATTCCATTTTAAAAAGGTGATTTGCAAAAGAAGCAGAACAGTCATCTGCTTTTTCCCCTTTGTTTATTGTATAGAAGAAAGGTCTTGGTGGATTAACAATATATATTATTTTCCAAATTAAAACTTCAGGCTGCTTTTGCAGTGGAAGACCTGTGTAATAGCTAAAGAATTAAATATGGCACAGATGGAGATATCAGAATATAGGCAGCTAAAAACAAAAGAAATGTTCATTTAGAATACTTCTAAGTATCTGTTCTATGATTAATGAACAAATAGAGTGGCATCTTTAGAGTGTACTATCACTGTCTTTAAATAAAAGTATATGAACATAATGAATTTTAACACTAAGTATGCTCCAAGAACAGATCATCAAAATGCCTATGATTAAACTGGTTTCTCATGATTTTACCAAGTAGAACAGAAATAGGGAAAATAAATGCAAAGAAATCTAAAACAAAAAACCCAACCCCAATATAACCTTTTTAATCTTTAGATATAGCCTGAGATGAAAAGAAGACTCAACATTATTATTTTAAAATCTCAGTACAAACATGGTTAATTTGTTTCACAATGACAGAGGCAGTCTTGGTGGGTGAGGTAGCCAGTTTTCCTGTAAGAAATGGCATTGTCAGCCAAAAAATACAGTTGGAATGTTGGGGCAGGAGTAGGTCACAGGCCTGAAGTTGTGCAATCTCATTTCCTTGCTCTGTAATTTTATTAGATTTTGAAATACCAACCTTATGTTTGAGGAGGGGGAGTGTATTTTTCTGAATTTGGAAGGATGAGATCAGGACACAGGGTTACTCCACCTGCAGTGAGAAATTGCTCTTTTACATCACGCTATATACATTGCAGTTACCAAACTAATCCAATACAATCAGACTGCAAACTGTCAAAGCAAGCCATAAGGGAGATAAACATCACTCAGCCCAAAACCAGTGTCTTTGAAAGTATTCACTCAACTGCAAGCAATTGATCAAATGACCTGTAACACAGATCACCTCTTCTGCATCTGATGCTGTTAGGAAGCGAAGTCATGTTGCAGACATGTTTCCCCGATGTGCTCTCCCGGGACTGTGAGAGGGAGCAGCCTGTTTCAGCGATGCTGCTGACCTCATTCCTGATTAATACCACACCCCTGAAAGGTGAGCTCTGACAGCAACAGGGTAGTCTTGTACTTGGTCTTGTATAGCGCAGTGCAGTTATACCAACCACCACCAACTCTTGGCATATTCTCTGGACAGCGTTAGTGGAGCTGGCAGGTAATAAATTTTCTTGTTTCCTTTTGATATAGATCCCCATAGCTGGGATAATGAATGTTATCCTTTCACTCGTTCTCTAAAAGGCTGTTAAATAACTGTTAGAGCTGAGCCACCTTCCACCACTGGTTTGCACCAGAGTAAATCCAAGTGATGCTAATATAACTTTCTGCTAAGAGAAGTGTCAATATCTATTAACAATTAAATAGATCTTAATGTTGATTTGAAAAGAAAAATCTGTTTCTGCAAGCACAGTAATGAGAGTAGTTGTAAATGAACTTGAGAAGGGGTATTGCCATTATAAGAGAGAAAGTAGGACCAGAAAATTCAGCTTGGTTTTCTGAAAAAAAAAAAAAGGATCTTTAAAACCAATTCTCACCTTCTTAATTTTATCCATTTTGCGATCAAATGACATTTTACCACCATCCTCCCTGATCTTGCTGTTCCTGTCCTTTGGAAAATGCTAATCCAAACAGAAGTGGCTTGCAATGTTCCTGACACTTCTTCATCATTTTTCAGATGTTCCTGATCCACCAGAAGATCTTCAGCTCTCAGAAAATCAAAACCGAAGCATTCGACTCTCCTGGAAAGCTGGGGCTAGTCATAACAGCCCTGTTAATGGTATGAAGGATGTTAGTGGCAAACTGTGCTCACAGCCACACTTACTTTGTTTTACTATGATAGTTAATTTGTTGTAAATTCATTTCCATCCATGCTGTTTATAAGCTGCTTATACAAGCTTTGTCTTTTTCCTTTTGCTTTGTTTCATTTTTTATTTTTTTTCTCCTCTGCAGAGTCAATTATAGAGTTTGAAGAGAACCGGTGGGAGCCAGGGAGGTGGCAGGAGCTAACCCGAGTCCCGGGGAACGATACTACAGCCCTTTTGTCACTGGCACCATATATGAATTACCAGTTTCGTGTCCTATCTGTGAATGCTGTGGGAAGGAGCCAGCCCAGTAAACCATCCCTGCGCTATGCAACGCCTCCGGCTGGTAAACACTGCCATCTAGTTTTCGAAATATTATTGGGTTTAGTGTTTTGCTGGGAGTAGCAGTGCCCTCCTGTGCTTCGGAGGGGTGTAAAGAAGTCAGCCACTCATGCTGCTTTAGCTGCCCAGACGTGGTCCAGGGATGCCAAAGGAGGACTCTGCACTGCTGTGGTTAGCAGGGTGTTTGCTGCCAGGGCATCCTTAGCATTCTGCTTTCCTGATTTTGCACCTTTAAAGGCTATTGCAGCCCTTTATGGGCAAGCAGTTGCCATAGATGAGGGTTTATGGAAGCCTTCAGCAGTGCTAAGATTGTCGAAAATCTCCATTCACAGTGCATTTATTACTGTAACAGAAAATCACAGTGAAATGTTGTGTCCCTGAAAGTCATTTTGGAGGCCAACTGTTCAGCACAGCATTTGCATTCCTTGGCATTTTTCTCTAGTTGGGTTTTTTTTTTTTCTGTTTACTTCAATTTCAGGTCCTTCCTCAGCTGTGTGTGTCCCACTAATGATACACCTTCTGTTTACTATTCCCACAGGGAGAAAAATCTTTTCCTCATAATCCCCCTACATCTGGTGCTTTGAAATCCAAAAGTCACAGTTTCATGTTAGCTGGTGGCTCCAACCAACAAGGGCACTTAGGAATCAAAACTGAATAAACAATGTGTTTTAGTCACAGCAGCTTTGCTGATCCAAGTAATTAATCTCCTGAACGATTTTTGTTGAGGTGTCTTTCACTGTCAGTAATGTGGAAATAAGAAAAGTTTTCCCCATCTTTTTTTTTTTTTTTTTTTTTTGCATTTAAATTGTAAATGCTATTAAAACCCAGGATATCCAAACTAACATCATCTGTGTGGTTCCAGCTCCAGACAAGAACCCAGAAAACATTCGAGTTGAAGCTTCAGAGCCAAATGAGATGGTGATGAAATGGGAGGTAAGGAAGTGTGTCTGTAGTGCTACAATACTGGAAACAGGTTCTCCCTTTGAGCAGCAGTTTCTAAAGATTCTAAATTTATCAGGATGTTGTTTTAATATGATTACATTAAAACAGAAATAAAAGAAATAGTGAATTGCTTGGCTTTATCTCGCCTTCCCCTATCCCTGTTTTTAGATAATACTAGCAAATTCCATAGGAAGCATCCTTGATGCTCTTGAAGTCAAAGGTAAAGTTGTTATTGACTTGAATGTGGTCTGGATTTCATCCCCTGATTTCATTTTTGTTTCAAAAGACAATTTCTTGCATCTAACTTTGGAGGTTATTAAGAAGTATAAAAGTCTTACAAAGCACAGTGAGAATTCCCCAAAGTATGCTCTTCTGTGGACCTTGCATACAAGAAAGCACTTAAAATAATTGTGGTCTTACCCTGCTCCGCAGGAGGAGCAGCCAGGCCCGTGGAGGGTATGATTTGCACATAGTTTCTGCGCTTCCAGCCTTGAGGTTTGAAAATGACACAGATCACTTGGTCAAGAGGATGTAAGCTTGAATTTTTACATCAAGAAGTAGAGTAGGTAAAGCTCTTTTACACGTGTGTGTCAAAGGAGTTGTGTAAAAGTCTTGAGGATGGTTTCCAATTTTCAAATTCCCTAGCTTTTAAGCTTACAGCTTCCATGCCAGCAGTTTTAAGGGATATATATTCCTTCATTTAACACAAATATCCGCGACTGTGGAAGGAAGCATATTTTTTTGTAGCTGGAATTAAAAACAATTTACATGAGATTTACTTCTCAATCTGCTGTTCACAGCAAAGAACAATAAATGTTCCCTCAGTGTGAACTCATAGCTTAGACTATAATTACAAAAGGAGATGGCCCTCCAGATTTATTGACTTGAATTCAAATGGGGATTTTTGCTGTAGAACATAGCCCAGGGTCAGGGAAGGCAATTCTGCCTCTCAGAAGAAATGCAGAGTCGTAGTAACCAACATGGCTAGGAAATGCTGCTATTACCAGTGTTTCATTGAGCAGAAAAAAGTGTTCCTCACTGGTAAGCCTGTAATCCACTACTCAGACTGGGTAAAAGTAGAAGTGAAAATTGAGACTGAAGGAAGAGAATGAGATGGTCAGGCTTTGTTGAATCTTGCTGAATCATTTAAATGTCGTAAAGCAGGATAATAATTTATTTATGGTGTTTTCTGTATGCTTTTCAGAGGAAATGATAGGCACTGAACATGCCATTTCTGGCAGACAAAGGCTACAAAATGATATTAATCTCCCTACTTTGCATTAAGAGACCAGATAAGTATTAGAGACTAGCTTTTCAGCCAAGGATTTGCAGCACTAAGGAAGACCAAAATAAGTCAGGCAGTGCTGCCATTTAACTGTAAAAGAGAAGTTATTTTTTAGTAAGAATTTTTTACTCCTTCAGCTTCTCTTGCAAATCCCATTCCCTGGGATCTTGCCATGGAGGTGATTCTCCCAGCAGTGCCTGTTGGAAAGCTGCCCAGTCTACCAGCTCCTTCACCACAGCCATCCCAAATATCCTTCTACTCTCAGAGCCAAGAAGGGGTAATTTTGCAGATCCTTCAGGCCTAAGTCCACACACACACAAGGAGCATTAATGGGGCATTGCTTTCTGCTAGTGCTCGCAGGTCGATGCTGTCTCATTCCAGACCTCTGTGAGCAACTTGGATACGTATCAGTTCTTATATATTTAATATGTACAATATGTAATTAAAATATTATTAAAAGTAGGCCAAGTGGTGTGAAACATGCACAGCTGTTTCAGTGGCCTGAAATAACCCTCATCTTTTTGGTAGTGCAGCTGACCCATTAACTTTATTAATTAAAGAAGTACATATTCAAAGAAATAAATTAACTGGAGAATGTCTCATGACAGGCCATTGCGTTGTGTCTTCTAATATTTTATAAATTAATCTTAAATAGATGGGAACCACACTGTGATGAATTCTTCAGCTGACTGGTAAAAAAGAGTAGCACAGCAGTTGCATATTAAATGTCCAGGCGTAGTTTCAAGCATTTGGTGCATATTTAGAACAAATCTAAATTTTAATGACCCAGCTTGCTGTGCTACATAAAATTCTCAGATAAACTGCAGATTTTATCTCTACTAAAAGGCACAAACAGCCTTATGCCAAAATCTGCATTTTAGATGTGCTAAAAGGCATGCAGTTATATCACGTAAGAAAACAAAGAAAACCTGTGGCAAAACAAAAACTGATGTATGTAGTATGCAGAAACATGTCTACTAGCAATTAATCTGTTTTGAATCCAACTTTTTCTCTTTTATTCACCTTTCTCTTGAAGTCATGACATTTTTCTTCCAGTCATTTTAAAATTAACACGATAATGAAAAGTTAAAGCTTTCTATTTTCCCTTTTCTCTGCCAATGTTGTAACATTCCCCCCTCCCCTCAGCTGCTGTTTCATGACTACTACAGCAGACAAGATCTCTTTTAACTTATCCTGCAGCCATTGAAACCCATGGAGAGAAATGGGCCAGGGCTGGAGTACAAAGTCAGCTGGCGACAGCAGGGGGTCGAGGCAGATTGGAATGAGGAGATGGTGAAGAAGCATTCCCTGACCCTCCGAAACACTCCCACCTTTGTGCCTTATGAGATCAAAGTCCAGGCAGTAAATAATTTAGGATCTGGTCCTGAACCAAACATTACCATCGGATATTCAGGAGAGGATGGTAAGTAGCGGAAACACCCATGTGAAAACACGCTGCATGGGGGATCCTTGAAATGAAAAGCAGTCTGATATAGAGTGATGGATTAGGCAGACCATGGCAAAAATTCCTTAAATGCCAGTGCTCAGGGTGATGGGATAGATGAGACACAGCCATAGCCAATGCTGGAATATGAGGGTTTTTTTTTTTTTTGAAAGGTCACTTGTACTTTCATTAATACCAGTTTCTGGCTTAAACCAGATACTTGTTTGAAAGCCAGTCCATAGGAGGCCTACGAAGTGTAGCAGTCATTGCTTTGTGGTGGGGGAAAAAAGTCTTTAGCTTGTCTCGGGTCCAATTCAACAGTTTAGTGCTGTCAGAAGTTACATACTTTAGCAATTAAGTGCGAACACTCAGGCAGTGTGCCCTGCAAGTGAATTTATAGATGATGCCACATTCCCATGTATGCTGGGTGTTACCTTGTCCATAGATTCCTTGAAGAACAGGTCCTCTTCAGCCAGTGGTTTTCCATGGCTCCTGGGTGGCATAGCCCCCTCTCAGGCCTGCCCATGTCTCTGGAGAATTCTTCCCCACTGTAATAAGACTTTGCTTTGAATATACTCCTGCAGCAGGAAGGCTTGGTAGTGTCTCTCCTCTCCCCTGTATGGTGTATGGAAGAAGAGGTGGTGAACAGTGGGTACTGAGAGGAGGAGAACCCACATCAAGTTTATTTCCTTTGTGTGATGCATTCAGTTTTTGTATCTATCAGTGGAAAATCTTTCTTGCAATTCAATCATCAGTAGATCAAAGCCTCTTTTTTTCAGGCACCATAATAGCTCTGTGTGTTGTGTAGTGATTAAAATCCTACTGTTTAATGAGCTTAGTTGTAAAATGAAATTGATTATAAAAAAACATCATGATTGCCTTCTTGAGTGCTATGTTAATCATTTTTTTATTCTTCTCACTGCTGTAAGCATTACTTGGAACAGGAAATCATAAATACTGGTTTAGAAATTCATATGTCCCAGTGCACCCACATTCCAGCCTTCAGCAGAAAGCACTGATAATGCAAAATAATATTTACTGGCCCCTTTCATCCACTGGATGCAGGTGGAATGGCTTTTTTCTTGCCTGCAGTAGGACGACATGAACTGCCACAGCTTGAGCTGGAAAGCCAAGCCCTGTAGCTGTGATCAGTGTGAAACTGAGCTATTGCATGTGTCTTTAATATGTGGCACTTTTGTTTTTACAGTTCCAGATGCTTCTCCTTCCGGTGTGTCAGTGGATATTGTGAACAGCACACTGGCCAAAGTCTTCTGGTTTGGGATACCAAGGGACAGAGTTCGTGGGCATTTAAGAGGATATAAGGTTACAAATTTCTCTTTATAAGTTTGTATATAGTTGAATAAACTACTAAATGAATCTCAGAACAAGGATAGATTGCAATCTTTCATTTCTGGAAAGGCAAGATAAATCAATATAGTTTTCAGCCCCATACAACATAATGTGTTATAGATATACCAATCTCAATGCAGGTCAGTTGGTGGAAAACAAAGAGCATACTGGATGGAAAAAGGCATCACCCAGAGAAACACTTCCTAACATTTGTAGGAGACAGAAACTATGGGATGATTCCTGGTCTAGAGCCCTTCAGTGAATTCCGTTTAACTGTTTTGGCTTACAATTCCAAAGGAGATGGCCCAGAAAGCTCCCCTGTTGTGTTTGAAACTCCAGAAGGAGGTAAGACATAATGTGAATATGAGGCAGAGGAAAATAAATAGAAATTGTCCATGTAACAAGGCAAGTTGATTTCCTTATTTAAGGATTGTAAAATCTCTAATACTCATAAAACTCTTCACGAGAAAAGGGAATTATAGATGTTGAGCTAAACTGTATCCTCATTTAACAAGCTTGTGGAGAAACAGACTAGTTCAGTCTTCTCTGAAAGCTAATCCCTGTATCTTCCAGTCCCGGAACAACCACGTTTTCTCAGGATCCTGAACTTTGACAAGGACTCCGTCACTCTGTCATGGGGACTTCCCAAGAAACCAAATGGCCACCTTACTGGCTACATATTGCAGTACCAGATGAGTATGTGCTTGTTTTACTTTGATTTTAGAATTATTGCATTATTAGTTAAAGAAAAATGAAAAAAACAAACAAACAAAAAAAAAAAAAAAAAAAGGATGGAGGAGGGAGGGTAGTTGTGTGTTATATGTGCACAGTTACTTAAAACAGAGACTGCTGTGAAGGGCTGTTTCTGAGATCACTGCCGCAGCCGCAGCATCCGAGCAGTGTCTTGAACTGCAATGCGCACACAGCCTGCTAGAGGGCAAGCTAAAGTCATCTTCAGAGCAAAGCACTCTGTGCGCTTTTCTGGTGTCAGCTCACATTGCTACCATGCCCTATTCCCCATTTATAGACAAATTTAACTATTTCACATTTGAAAATTATGCCTAACATTGTAGTTATGAAGTGAAACTCATTCGGTGCAAAATAATGAGACCACTTTAGCCATATCTATTCAGATCTTCACATTGTATCAGTGAGTACCTCCTCCCTGTAGAATGCCTCAGCAGAAATGCAGATCGCTACTATCTGAGTCATGTTATTGAGTAATCACACTGAGAAATAAGTAAATACCAGGGGTATTTCTTTCTTTCTTGAAGAAAGAACTGAGTGGCTGGGGAGAGACAGACTGCCACAGCTGTGAGGTGCGGTGACAATTCAGGGTATTTTGAATGGATTTTGAGGAATGAAGAGGATTAGACTGTGCCTAGTCAAGAAAAAGCCCAAACATGTACTTTTCACTTACCTCTGCTGATAACAGAACTGCCCAGTTGCTTTTGCAGGCCGGGACTGGAGGTTGGATCTTCCCTTTGTTTTTGATGACTATGGGCAGAGAGCGGATCTATTTAGGCCATTCGGGAGCGAACCCCCCCCTTCAATTGCCAACTGTGCCAAGGCAGAGCAGAGCAAAGCAGAACAGCCATTAACTTGCTTGCAGAAGTTTGCAGATGTTTGGAAGCAAAGCAAGAAGCAATTTATATATATTTAATGATCCCAGAGACAGTAATTTTTTACCTCCCACTCAGTATGTTCATATCTAGAATCAGAGAGCTTTTTAAGACCAGCAATAGCTCACTGAGTAGTTGGGAGATTGACATGGATGAGATAAATCCCATTTAAGTACTTGGCAGGAAGGTGAGATATGCTTATTCAGGCTACATCCTTCCTACTTACTGCAGAGTACCTCCCTTCCATGGCACGTTTCATGTTCATAGTCTTTAGCTGCTGGATATGACTCAAGTGTCTTTTACCTTTCAGTAAACGAAACACACGAAATCGGACCCCTGAGCGACATCAGCATAACAAACCGCTCCACGCTCAGCTGGAGGCTTTCAGGTCTCAGCTCCAGTACCAAGTACAAATTCTATGTAAAGGCTTGTACAGTCAAAGGCTGTGGGAAGCCGGTCACAGAAGAAGGACTAACGATGGCTCAAGGGAGTAAGTTAATAGGCAATATGTTTTTATGTGGAGAAGCTCTAACAATTATGGAAAAATCTATTGAGAATATTCCAGGCTGACATTTCCTAGGTAATTAGAGGAAATAAATTTGTTTCTCTTTCTATGAGAGCAATCGATGAACTTTTTAATGTAGCAGTGCAGTTCTTCAGGAAAGTAGAGCTTATTTGTTTCATTTTTTTGCTGTAAAATGCTGTCTCTATTCTCACCGATCAACTCTTTAAACCATACTAGAATAAGTGAATTGAGTTTAGTCATGAACAGAAAATTGAAGATCTAGATAATCTGTTCTCAGTAATATTATGAAATCAAATTCTACCCATTTGTGAAGATAGGGGACTGCCAGCAGCAGCATGAGGGGCAGACGTTTGACTTGGGAAAACCAGATGAACATAAAGTTGACTGCAGTGCATTTGATATAGTATTTTAATATTATTTTGTCAGACACTGTAAGTGAGCATTTGTGTGCCACTTATACTCTGTCCTAAAACACCAGTGATCAGGAAAATCTCAAGCACTACACAATAGCTCATCTTTCACATTCAGCTGAAATGAAATAAAATGTACTGTGCTCAGGAAGTCTGAAAATTCTACAGTACCGGGGAATAAGTCCTTGCTATTAATCAGAAACCATGCTTGCACACGTAGCACAGGGAAGGAGAAAGAGAATGTGATAAGCAAGACTCCTGGCTTCATCATCTTTAAGCAATGACAGTAGTCTGGAACAGTGTTAATATAAAATAGAAAAATGGTCATTGTTGCACAACATCTTAGGGGACTTCTAAGTTGCAGAATATCTTCAGCTACTGATAAAACATATAAAAGTACTTTGAACTCATCATGTCCCAGTCATGAACTATCACCCATTTTCTCAAGTAGTGAAACTTCTCAACTGTCTTATAGCCTTCAGTCTCACTGTAGAATACAGGTATTCACGTAGTAGTGACTATTAATCTATCAGCATAATTTAGAATGCATTTTTCATTAAGGACAGTAAAAAATCCTGTTTCTCAAACTAAAAATACAAAATTTCACCTTATTGGTTGTCTTTTCGGGCCTTTGTTAGGCAGCCAGAATAATGTGTTTTGGCCACTGTAAAATCTATATTTCCTTTGAATAACCTTGTCAGGTTTTATGAAATGCATCCCTGCCTGATATACTTAGAAGGGTGATAATGTTGCTGTTCATTTTGTTCTCACTCTCTTCTTTCCTGACTTTTTCAGCAGTGGCAACAGCTGATTCTTGTGAAATGCTTGTAGAATAGAGTAGTATAATTGATATATGTTGCAAGGGTCCAGTCCTGTGATTGTGATTAATATGTGCTCCTTGCCATTTCTCAAGCCACCTTGAATTAGGACACTGAATCTGTCACTGAGATGCCATTAGTTTTGTGCCATTATTTGCTGGCTAAATTGTTCATATATGTTTCAACTAAACATGGTAGGATGAAAAAAAAAAATAATCACTCTTTTCAGTGACCTTCTTGAGGCTTTAAACTGTTGTATGGGAAGCAAGGAGATTGCTCCGAATTAAAACAATCACTCTCTTTGAAGAAAGGGAGTGATTGCAAAAGTTGAAGTTTATAATTTAAAATGACCCACATAAATGACAGATATAAGATGTGGTGCCCTCTGAAATGAAACTCCGTGATAGAACACTCCAAGTTGCTTTGGGTTTTGATTCAGTGATCCTATATGCACTCTGTTCTGGTTTTAGTAATAAAAACATAAAGCTCTCATTGTTCATTTTAAGACTTTGAATAGCTTCCACTGCTATAATAAAGCCTTTTCAGGCTGTGCCATGGGTATTTCAGAATCTCACAATACATTCTGCAGGGAAAGTGGAGATGTTGAGGTGGAAAATATGGATTCATTCAAATTTTATCACTGATACTTGATCTGCATCACTGCTATTGCTTTCCATTTATTTGCAGTTATTCCTGCTACTATAGTCTGGAATCAGAAAGAAAAGCCAATCTTTTTTCTTAATATGTACATATGCAAGTGTGCATGTATCACCACTAAAACCAAGTCTGTGTAAGGAAAATTGTTGTGCTCTAAATGATAATTTTGCCAGCTTGTAATTTATGTGCAACCCATTTCCTGATGATGAGATTGCAGTTGCATGAATGACTGAATTTAGTAAAGAAATGGTTTTCTCAATTAAATAAATATAACTCCCTGTATAGATAAATGGGTGGATCATCTTTTTTCTCTGCAACTGCAGCATCTTCCTCTGTGAATGAACCTTTCAGATTTTTGTCAGGAGTAACACATTGCTTTGAGTTAGCAACCCTTTAGCAAAAGGCCAATGAGTGAATACTGTCTTATGCTCACATCTCTATCTTTTCACTCTCCAGTGGAGCAGTGCTGCACTCTGTGCTTCTCTGGCAGTGGTGATCAAACCCTCTGCTCTGCAGTTGCCTCCATCAGGAGAGACCCAAGACTGCTGACATTGGCAGCTTATACAGTCAGTGAAATGAAAGGCCTCTTATGAAAGATGTTAAACAAGCCCAAAAAATTCAGATACAAAACACTGATAAACAACCACGGATTTTTGTCATTTGTTGATAAAATACCGTGGACATGAAGAACCTGGGCAAAAGGATACTCAGAGTGCTCATATTGTATGACAAAATAAATTATAGTTCAATTTTTTTGTTGCATCTTGGTTTCATCCCACAGAAGAAGTTATACAGTCTTTAGAAAATTAGTTTTATCTCCAACTTTTCATTTTCAGGCAGTATTTCTTAAATGATCTACAAACTAATTAGTTTTACCCTTGAAAATATCAATTTCCCAATGATCATTAGCCCTGAGAAACAGCACAAAATAATGTTTTTGCATAAGTGAAAAAAATTAATTTAATTTAGCAGTCCTTATGAACACAAAGCTTCTTTTCATCTGGTTACCACTGTTTCTTGAGGATAACCAAACATGTATTACATGTTGAGAATTATTACTCTGTGTCTAGAAATTCAAGCCTTAATGAAAAATTCATCCGGAGGAAGCCATACCACTGTAGTTTTATTTTTCAGAGAAGCCAGAGAATAGAAGTTCACCAGTTTCATTATATTTCAATGTTGCTTGGCATGTAACTCCTAAGGCTTTTTGAAAATCTTACCCAGGGGGTACCAGTCTTCATCACACACCAAAAGATGAGGACAGTAACCATTTGTAAAAAAAGTACGGTTTTAGTTCTCTTTTGCCACAGGCACAGTGAGAAAGGAAAAATACAGCTGCCTTAGCCATACATAACTGCAGCTTGTTACCAGCAAACCCCCAAAATATACCCTACTTGCTCACAATCAAGAGAACTTGATGAAATCTTGATGAGAAGTTTCTTTTTTCTATCATTTATGCCACTCCACTCTACTGCTACTTCTTTGGCCGGGAACCCTGTAGCCCATTAAACCCTGTTGCTCACTGCCGCAACAAACTGTCCCACCAGCCCAGGTGCTGCGTGTAGGCTGGACTAGGAAAAAGAACATCTGGTTTATCACTGTTTCATACTCCTGTGATCCTGAGCAAGAAAAATAGGCATGTTAAGCATAATATATTAAACCTATCAGTCTTGGAGTACTTCATGTAATTATTTATAAAATTGACGCAAATCTATGATTGTCTTCGGTATATTTCTTTTTTCCTTTTTCTTCTGCTATCAGCCTGCCTCAGTGTAGCCAACACTGACAGCTAAAGAGAAGCAGCAAGAGATGAACAATCTATAACCTGTCATCTTGTGCGAGCTCAGATTTCTTCTACAAATGCAATCAGTACAAATAGATGGTCACTAACTCACCTATAAATTCTTCCCAATAGAATTTACATGCAACAGGTTTACTAATCTGTATATCCTAAAATATTCCAAATTTAGCATGAATTTCCTCCTGCACTAAAAAATCAGAAGGATACTTGTGATGTGTATTTATATACTTTCAATAGCTAGTCAGTTGGGGAAAATTAATAAAAGTTCATCTTTCCATTTATCACAGCAGATGTGTTTAGACAGGTATGGTTATAAATTAAGATGTTGCCCACAATTAGTATTACGCTATTAGACTGTCAGCTTTTTTATGTAAGCATGTTTTATAACAGGTATGATAACTTTTGGAGAACTAGCACTCTTGTAAGTCTTTGGGGGCAGTTTCTGTTGTTTTTCCCTTTGTACCATAAGCTTCTATAAAAAATGTGTGTTCTGTTGTTCTCATAAATCTTGAAGCCCAGTAGGAATATTGTAAAATTGCTGTTCAGTGTTTAATGTTCATGTGAGTCCCATGGTATGGCTGATAAATAGTGGGGGAAGATGAGAAGTGCTGGTGATATGCCTTTATTACTAATGCTTCTTCTCCCTTATTGTAGATTAAAAACATAACACAACTGCTTTCAATTTTCTGAAGCTAATTTCTATAGCTCACTGACCTTTCAGTATGTCAAGATTTTCCTTATCTGTCTGTCTTTGCTTTTATTTTTCAGGATTCTACACTGTTTTTTCTATTCCAACCACCAAACCTGCCCCAATTAGCAATGCTTTCACCTCTGTAGATACTATTGTGGGTGTGTAGCACAGACCAGAAAGAAATCACATGGAAAGAAACCTCATAATCACCCATCACTGGATATCTATACTGAGTTTTTAAAAAAAAAAATAAAAATGTGTTTAGTGTTTTGGGATAGGTGATGTTAAACAGCCTGGAGAGCCAATGGTAGATCCCCAGTCCCAGCTCAGGTTGTGCTCAAATCTTCATCCCAGTACATGCATCCCAGCCCTATTTGGTGTGCCAGGGCTGCAGCACAGCCAGAAGTGCTGGCACAGCTGAGCAGTAACCTGGCACAAAATGGTTCTTTCCTCGGGCATACCAGTTACCCCTTTCTGCTTCTGTAAAGAGCTGATCATTCAAAAAGAAGATCCTGACACAAGCTGGAAATAAATGTGTGATAGACGGGGATTGGTTAAATTGGTTAAGAAAATGCAGAACAAAACCACAGCTGCTGGCCACCACTGAGCTCAGGGTTTGAGCATTATACTTACTAGGAGAAATCCTTCCTAAGTGAGTTGTATTGTGTACAAATTGGACCATGTGGTTATCCTGTTGTGCATAAGTGTTATATGGTATTTAATACACAATAGGCTGAAGGTTCATATTCATTCTTGTTACTTTATGGATAGTGTTTCCTTTGCTACATTTTCCTGATGTCTTGATTTTAGGACATATAATTAAAATACACCTGTGGTATCCTGTTCCTTAATTTGCAGTTTGATTAAAAATTTTAGCTCAGTTTCACATACTTCATTTAGCAAAAATTACCAATAGATGGATTAATTTATGCTAATAATCTGTGCTTCAGTATCAGCAGTATTTCAGCTGTATGTGTTCTCTCTGGGTCCCAATGGTCTACTAATTTAACTGCTTATGATAATACATGTGTAGTTGCCTTGGAAAACTTATCTTCAACTATTGCTTTGATTGTGCTCGGATTCATTTTAATCTTTTTTTTTTTTTCTTCAGCTGTCAGCTAAGCCTTAATCTCAGAAAACTTCTTGCTTTGCTTGTTTACTAGTTGAAATATTAATGAGCATTGTTTTACTGTCAGCGCTAATTGGTCAAGTAGTTTTAAAATTATGCTTTGTGCTCAATCCTTAGTTTAGAAGACTTTGAATAAAGCAGGCAAATTAGGCAACTGGACACAATTAAAATGTTATATTATTAAGTGCAGACCAGACAAATCTCTTTGTTGCCATCAAGGGCAGGCGCCCTCCTGTGTTGTACCTGTTGGTTGACTAAAGAGATCCTCCAGAGGTCCACACAGAGTTCTGAATTTTCTTGTGTGAACAGGTTTTCATGTTCAGGCAGCAATTGCTAACCTCTGTCCTTTCTGTTATCCACAAATGCTATTTTAAAAAAGTTTTTTCAATTCCATGCAATCTTAATTCAGACAGAAATTACAGTAGGTGTTTTGCAAGTGAGAAGGCTCTGAAACTAGGGGTACTGAAATAACTCTTCTACCTCTTAATCAAATACTAAACTCATTAGGAATATCTAAATGCCTAAACATCAGTTTGAAAGCAAACTTCAGCAAAATCTAAACCCATGCTTTGTGCAGGCATTGTGGAATTTAAAAGGACAAGGAAGATCATTGTCAGGAGAGAAATGAATGCAAATCCCAGTGTTATTTTTTCACATGAGACGTGTAAGAATACATTTCTAGATAACAAGCTGTCTGTCCTTCCCTGCTGAGTTCAGTTCAATGGGAGAAGCATCAAACCCCAGATTATCTATACAAAGCGAGCCCATTTTCAAGTTGTGATTTTTTAAGCATGCATTAGTCAAAGCAGGTCCATAATCCCCTATCAATATTAACTTTCCTCCTGGGAAATGTGCAACCCCCTTCATAAGCATCAGGATTATTTCAGTCTGCTGCTTGTTTTCTGTGATTGTGTATTAAAAATCAAATGGGGGAAATGTTTTTTTATTTCACTGCCTGCTTTTAAAAGTCAGATTATCTGATGACAAATGTTAAAAGTCCTTGTGTGTCATACTTCTGTTATTTACAATATCTCTAACTGTGCATTTTGCAGGCCTTTTGTTCAATGAATACCATTAATCAATATCACTTGAATATGTACATTCCATAGGTAAAGGGATCGGCAAGATTTCAGAAGCAGTAAAGCCCACACAAAAGTTTCACCCCATTGAGGTGCTTGAGCCTGGAACTGAATATACAGTTCGTCTAGTGACTAAGAATTGGGTTGATAACAATAGCATTTTTGAAGATGTAATTGAGACAAGGGGGAGAGGTGAGACATGCAAACTTTCAAGGTGATAAAGATTTATTTTGAATGTAAATAAATGTTGAGGTTACATCTTGCATTGTGCAGTGAAAGTGTACCAAAATCATCATTTTGTTCTGTGTTTTTTGACCCTTGCAGTTGAATCCCATGGGAGTATAAAAGCATATGTGGTTCTCGAATGAGTCCTGTGCTTTACTTGATGCACAATAGCCTGGAACAATTGCAAACCTTTACAAACAGTTTTCCCTCCTATGCGATTTTGAAGGGGTAGTGCTGTGATATAACCCATTTTAAGTCCAGTGGTTTGCATGTATCACGTGCACTTTTAACTCTATTTGTTTTGCACAAACTGCTTTTGCATGAGGAGCTTAACAATTCACTGTTCAGCTTTCCTATTTGGCATTAATACTTTGAGTCAGCTACTCTCTCAGAATTACCTTTACAAAATGCCTGTGTTGTCCCCTCTAGACTGCACATTCTCCTTAAATCTAAAAATGTCACACTCTGGATGTATTTCTGTCTTGCATTTCTTTAAGTTGGACACAATAAGTAGCGATAGACTGACATAATTAGGATCCAGTGAAGAACAGTTATGTATTCATGTATAGTAGGGTGATGCCCTTTTCCTCTGATTAATATTCTTCTTTTTTTTTTTTTTTTTTTTTAATTCCTTTTCTGTTCCACAAAGCCTATGCTGGTATTTACGATGGAATTTCCACCCAGGGGTGGTTTATTGGACTGATGTGTGCCATCGCTTTGCTCACCCTACTGCTGCTAACTATTTGCTTTGTCAGAAGAAATAAAGGAGGAAAATATTCAGGTAAATGGATGTATTGTCCTTTCACTATGTTCACACATAATAACAAGCATCCTTCAGACTTTTTTCTCTGGAGGTTGCAAAGCCATAAGCAGAAACATCCAATTAGGATTTGTAGCTTTTGATACATGTCCACAGAATGGATTCTAATTAATATAAATGAAGCTGTGCTCTCTGGGTGAAATAGTGTTATGTGCTCGTCAGAGATTTTATTAAGGCCCTTGATAGTCCTTGTTGACTCTTTCAACATTTAAACCAGCCACAGAGTCAAGGTTCTTCATTGGTTGCACCTCTGAGCCTCCATTGGTAGGGCTACCTGTTCACTTTCCACCTAATAATAATTACTTGACATACTGGCCTAACTTCCATGGGTAGCCAAACTGCTTAACAATGGAATGATTTGCTGAAAGCATTTCTGTAATTTTCAAAGCAATGAGTAAGGTTTTCAGTATAAATATTTAAGTATAAATCTGGTTGCCCAGAGAAGCAGTGGCTGCCCCACCCCTGGCAGTGTTCAAGGCCAGGCTGGATGGAGGTGGAGCAACCTGGTCTAGTCAAAGTTGTCCCTGCCCATGGCAGTGGGGTTGGAACTGGATGAGCTTTAAGGTCCCTTCCAACCAG
>JAOEHX010053988.1:0-34508 GCA_025448015.1 Bolborhynchus lineola | reverse complement strand
GGGTGCCCAGAGGAGCTGTGGCTGCCCCATCCCTGCAGTGCTCAAGGCCGGGTTGGATGGGGCTTGGAGCACCCTGCGCCAGTGGAAGGTGTCCCTGCCCATGGCAGGGGTTGGAGGTGGAGGGGCTTTAAGAGCGTTCCATGATTTTCTGATTCTGTGATTTTGGTGGCCTGTTTTAAATGGTAGCTGTGCCCCAGCTGTGAGGTGGCTTCATTTCTCTGGGGAGGAAAGGGGTTCCCATAAACCCCTGCATTACCTGGGGATTCTTTGGTGTGAGCCCAGCTCACACTAGAGCGATGCTGGGTGTTACATCGAAATGAGAGCATTTGCTTTCCACCACTAAGCAAGAGCCCGACTTTAAATCAGATTAGCTAACAGGTTCCTACAGCAGTGCTGGGATTTTGGAATGTGCAAATGGAGACCTCCTCAGGCGTCGGTGCTTTGCGGCAACCACATGAGCAGAGCCATGCGTGAGTTACACCATGAACCTGTGCAGAATGGCTCAGGTTATGTTCAGTTCTGAAAGACAAACGTTGCACGGTTAGGCTGAATGTAAGGCATGTTTGCTGGGCCTCAGAGGGATTGGTTTACATTGCAGAGCACTGGAAGATTTATGTTGCCAGACAGTGGTGTGGATGTAACAGTTATGCAAAAAATGATGGTTTAGGCGGTTTGGCTCAGAAATGAGGAGGATGTAAACACTGCTGCAGCTCAGTGACTGCTTCCTTTTATAATATGAATTAGGTACTGTCATTGCTGTGGTTAGAGCCCATCAGCATATGTTGCTGTTCTCTGATCTTGATAGCACTTTATATTGCCATTTCTTTAGCTGATAGGTGGGGTATAAAGCCACCGCGGGCATGGAAGGTCTGGGGTTGGTGCTGGTAGGGATCAGGGTGTTCCGCAGTCGTTTATAACCCGTTCACCATCTGGGCACTCTGGCAACTGCTCTGCCTTTTACTCAAGTGTCATTTACTGCCTCATTGCTTCCTGTATACATGGGGCTTTGGTGTAAAGCCTAACCCCAAAGATTGAAGTGACTGAGGTGGTTGCCTTCAGGATGATATCCTTCCCTCCTTCCCAGGCTCTCTTTCCACGTGTGGTGCTTTGCACACCAGGGAGGGTGTGGGAAAAGGGTTCGGGTAGCGCAGTCAGGTAGATCTTGGTCATCACTTTGGGGTGTCACTGCAGGAAATGCAGTTTCCTCAGGACCTGCAGCAATGTACGTTTTCGTTTCTGTGTCTGTGTGCTGGCAGATCTGGGGCATAGGAGAGTCCTCCTTCAGCTTTAAATTGCCTTTTCCCATACAGCGATGATCAGCTCCATGTCAGAGTACCACTGCCCTTTCAAATGCCTGCAGAAAAACGTTTCCTTAGGGTGGAGGAATGGAAACAAAAGAGTGATTCACAGAGCTTAAGGAGTCAGTAGCATCCCTTGAAAAATGAGGCTGCTGGGTCTGGTTTGAGACGGGTTGGCTCATGTGGCAGTGATGTGTGAGTGGGATGGGAGGTGACACAGTAACTCAGGGGGTCCCACTGTGGTTTCAAGGGCTCTGGTTTGCCCTAGTGAAAACAAATGGATGTGCTGTCAAAAGGAGCTTTACTGCTGCTGTATCCCCCATATGCTGAAGCCATCTTAATCACAGCTCTCTGTTGAAATACAGTCCATTAAGAGAGTTTAATGCTGTAAATGCTGGGTTACCTCTCCCCTGCAGTAGATGCTGTCAAGCACTTTCTTAAATAGTGTTTAATTTCAGGTTTTGTTACCGTTTTCTTCCCTTCTTCCCCCCACTGTCAAACGTCTGGTTAAAAGATTCCAAATAAGTGTGTTCCCTCCTGGGATGGCTCTTTGCTGTGTTCCAGAAGGATTCTTCCCTGCTGCTTCCCCTCTCCTGCCCCCAAGGGGCCAACTGTCCAAATAGGAGCTGGTACTTCCCTTTGCCACCTTCCCAGCTGGGTTTAGCTCACTGTAGTAAGCACGTGTTTGGCTTCTGCCCCCCTTGCACACGTGGGATACATAAGCCCATCCCTCACATTAACCAGGAGCTCCTGTGTTCCCTCCAGCCCATCCCCTGCATCTCCAAATCTCACATTTTTCCAGATGCCATTTGGGAAAGCATTATACTACCCCAGGTTAAGGAGTAAAGAATTTGGGGCAAGATGATGGGACATCTTCTGTCTCTGTGTAAAACTTGTCATAAACCTCCTCTCGGTGCTGCCAGCCTCGCTGCCGTGTGAAGAGTCACACTGGGGAGTTGGTAAGAATTAATATTCAGTGGCAGTTTGAGCTCCAGGATCTCCAATAGAAAGGCTGATATAAATTTCAGAGGAAGTTTTGCTTGTCCAGGGTCAGGAGCAGGGGGAGCAAAGATGCAGAGAAGTGCTGAGCAAATAGCAGAAAATGTCTTTCATTAATATTCATTTAGTTCCCAGTCCCATATTTCCTCTTTAATGGTGCTCACAGCTCGTGTGTGTTTATCTAATACAGAGCACAGTGCTCAAGCCTTACGCACCCGCGTGCTTCTAAGTGGTGCATTTGTTTTGCTCGGTATGAGCTGATCTTTCAGGTTTGGTGGCAGATCTGCAATGCATTGGTCAGGTGCAGGAGCCGGAAGGAGTGTGTATGCTCCTCAGCTGGATTTGTTCTCCGTGTTTAGCTGCAGGGTACCCATGAAGGAAACACCTAGTTGAGCAAAGAATGCAAGGTCTGCTCTGTTCTGCCTTCCGTGAGGCACTGGCATCACCCTTGCACAGGTCACTTTGTGAACTGCAGGCTGCATGTAAGTCTGAACCCATGACAATGTAGGATTTACAGTTGAACCCATGAGCGCTCCTGGAGTTATTTGCAGAAGTTAATGAATAATTCCAAGTTAAAAATAAATCCATGAGTTTTCAAGGACCGGGGTATAAGGATGAAATTCTCTGAGTAGTCATTATCATCTACACAGTGCTGGAGCAGTCCAAGGCTCTCCCCACTCTGTGATTGACCTGATTCCACTGAGAGCACCATGATCTTCTCCTTTAGTATCCCAAAAGGTGCCTCACGTCAGCACCCATTGATCGTTATCCATGCTCACCCAAATGCAATAACAGTGTCTGGGTGCCTGCATCTCCACAGGCTGACCAAAATCTGTTTCCTATCAGGGGTGAGAAACTGGAGGAAGCTGCTTTGGAGCACAAGTACCCGGCTCCATCTCTGTCAGGTTTGGAGGGGGAAAGGAATGGTTGCAGTTCTTCCAATTCCTTCCACTTGTGGAGGGGAGGATTTGCTCTGTTGTCCATTGTGCTTCGCTCCGTGATGGCCACAGCCACCTTCACCGCCAGCTAAACATCTGCTGCTCTCCTTTGCTCTTTCAGCCTACCAGCTCTTCAGATGCCAGCCTCCCACCATCGTTCCCAATGCAGAAATCATCACTGAGAATGAAGAATTCAACATAGGTAACCCCTCCCTGTCCTCCGAGCCTTCCTTCCCCCCCTCCCTCCGCTGCTGGGGGTGCCCACAGGAAGACACATTTGTGTGGTCACCCCATATCTGGGGTTTCAGGAGGGCTCTTCACATGTGTAACTCTGTGGGGCGCTGGGTTCTGCGTGACCTTGCTCACCACCCGACATTGACAACGAGTCAGCTTGATCTGATGTCCTGAGGCTTTTCCTCCCTGTTAGTACAGAAGTGGTTTGGCTTTTGTGAAAGCCTCGAGCTTGTTTGGCAACGTTCAGAAGTCTTTTGCACAATGACAGTTTTCAGGTGGCTCAGACAAAGCATTGTGTGAAAGCTTAGAGGCCCTCAGTCTTTTTATGGGAACCTTTCACCCATGTGCACTGTGCTTTGTGTGGTTTGTGCTCTTGCTCGCGCTTCCATCCACATTTTAAGTGTTTCTGCAACCAGTGAAGTAGCCGTGATTTTCTTTTAAAGCAGCTTTTCTCCCTGTCTGCTCTCTCCACCTGAAATAGCTCACACAAATCATCATCACAGTCTAGCAGCATGACAGCAGTTCTTCCCAAGTGAGGCTCCAGCATGCTCTTTCTATACCTTTTATTTCTGCACAGTCATGTCGGAGCTCAATGGCAGAGGCATGGTCCAGAGGTCTCTGTGCCCCGTGGTACCCAGGGCAAGGTTCAGCCTTGATGAATTGGTCCTTCTCTTGGGTCAGTGTTTTCTGTTTCTGTCTGCAGGTGATATGGTGAGGTACAGATGCCTTCCTGGCTTTACCTTGATTGGAAATGAAATCCTGACGTGCAAACTAGGCACCCATCTCCAGTTTGAAGGACCTCCACCCACGTGTGAAGGTAAAGCCGGGGGTGCCCAGTGTGGCACCCAAAGCTTCCCTACCTTGAGACTGCTGCAAAGTGGGCTATGGGAGGGAGCAAGCTGGATGGCAGCTAGAGGAGGTTTCCCTGCACAAACTGCATCGTTGGGGTTAATTCTCACATCTCCAGGGTCCCAGTAGTGCAAAACCACCCATCAGGGGCTTGCAAGGAGGGTGGTGAGACACCTCTGTAAGCTTGTACCTCCTTTAAAGGACTGAGGTCTGACGCACCATGTATCTGACTGCCTTCACCAAGTCATTATAAGTCACCCAAATGTCCTCACCCTGTGAGGTGGGGAGGAGTTCTGTGCTGAGAGTTTGCCAGTGATCCACGAAGAGGCAAAGGGAGAGGAGGCTGGAGCAGAGTGAGCTCCTCCGGCCAGGCAGTCCTGCGACAGCAGCTTCTCTCCTAGTGCCATAGAGTGTGCTACACGGGAGAAAAGTGACAGCCCTGAGCACACTGCATTGTGGACTTTGCTGCTGCTCAGGAGGGATCTCAGAGATGTTTCGATGCTACCATGTTACCTTATTTATCCTCTGGACTCCTGCTGGTGCTTTTGTTCACTCCAGCCGTGATTATTTCATCTCCTTCATTCCCTTCTATCTGAAGGGTTTTACCATATAATAGGATATTTTTCTATAGCTTTATTCTCTCTAAAATAGCATGAACTGAAGGATAGAAAGGGAGGTCATTCAATTATTTACTGATGGCTGTTAGCCTGGGGGTAAAGGGACTGCTTAAATTACATCTGGCCACCAATTTATGGAGGTCAAAAAATCACTGATGGGATTAGGGATTTGGAAAGAATACACTGGTTTTTCTGGGTAGTTCTGGCTCTTTTCTGTTAATCCAAGTATAGTGTTTGTGCTGGACTTAAGTGACAATCGTGGATAAACAAAGATCCCTTTCTTTTTATGCCTTTGCTTGCTTTGTGCGTTCGCCTCCTCTTCTGGGGTGGTTTTGCTCATCTTTGTATGTAGTGTCTTCAGCTGGATTGAATGTTTCTAGAAGCTCAGTGGGTGTAGTGATTAGAGAAAAGAACTGAAGTTCTTATGTCCTGGTTAACACGTCCGTGGGTGACCTGGGTTAAGCCTTTAGTTCTACACCTTGTTCGAAGCCAGATAATAAAGGTTGCAGGGATTCCCGGGGAGTGTTTTGCAACTTGAGAGTAGTCTTTGTGGTTGCAGTGTTACTCATTTTGTGAGAGATGTGGAATGATGCAGGCGACAGTTGAAACTGTGCATTTGCATTTTTCCTTTCAGCCCCTGCCTTTAAATGGGGCTGTTGCTTGGACCTGTGGGACCACAGCATGCTTTTAGTGGAGAGGACAATCAGGGTCTGGGGATCCTCTGGGAGGGTGAAGGTGTGCAGTGGGTGCGCACAGGTGGGAGTTGAGCTGAATCTTGACCTAACTCAAGACAGACCTTCATGGCCACAGCATCGTGTGTTCCCGTCCTTCCTCTGCAGACCAGAAAGTGAATTTTCTGCTGTGTTCCCTGCAGTGCAGTGCCCGATGAATGAGGTCCTGACAGACTCCACCGGCGTGATCCTGAGCCAGAGCTTCCTGGGAAGTTACCCTCACTTTCAGACTTGCTCTTGGGTGCTGAAGGTGGAGCCTGGGTATAACATCTCCCTCACCATTGAGTACTTCCTGAGCGAGAAGCAGTATGATGAGTTTGAAATCTTTGATGGTAAGAGATTCACCCGTTTGACTTCACTGAGGGGGGAGGAAGGAAATGGGTGAGTTTTCTTAGCTGCTAATCTCTGTTCCCAGAACACTCTCTGAAGAGCTTTTCACCACTCCACCTGTAACCTTATGCTGGACTTAAAGAAAGCTCCTCTTAAGACTCATTGATTCTCTGGATAAGGAAGGATCAATGATTAGATTTTTGGAAGGATCTAAAGCGGTTCTGGAGACAGTGAGCTCCTGGGAGAAATTGTAGCAGAGGCTGCTGGGGAGGGGTGAGGTGGGAATTCATCCCTGGAGCCGTGCAGACCAGGTTTTCGAGGCCCATGAACCAAGAGGGGATCTGTCAGTGTTCACAGTGCAGCAGCTTTGGAACCGGATGCAGAATGCGTGTGCTGTGCTGATGCTCCTGTAGCTGCCTGTCGGGACATGACTTGTTCCCTGCTTCCTTGCAGGTCCCTCTGGCCAGAGCCCACTGCTCCTGTCACTGAGTGGGAACTACTCAGCCCCTCTGACCGTCACCAGCACTGGGAACAGAGTCTATCTCCGCTGGTCCTCTGATCATGCCTACAGCAGAAAAGGCTTCAAAATCCGCTACTCTGGTAAGCACGTGGAAGAGAATGGATGTCTCTGCCAGGAACGTGGCCATTCTGCAGCCAAGGATCACCATAAAGTGGCTGCAGAGGGGTATAGGCCATCTGTGTGGGGAGAAGCTGCCAGGGCATGGGAAGGCTCCCGAACCTGGGCTCGTTCTGAGCAGGTGAGGCTGGGGAAGGCCGGTTTTCTTCCAGGAGAATCCTTGAGGCTTTGGCTTTTTCTCCACCACTCTAAAGAGTCAGAACCAGAACATCCAACCATAGGCAATGTGGCTCTGGAGGGATGAAACCCATCCTGGGTAATTCCCCAGAAAGATTGCTGTGTTGCTGAATTACTGTGTCCTTGCAATGAGCCCAGTTTGAGATGTTTGGAGGTGAACATTGCAAAACCTGAGAATTTGTGTCAGGAGCTGCTGGTGCATGAGGCTGATGGTGTTACAGCATTTGCAGTTTAAAACACATTGTGCTCCTGCTCAGGCATTCATAGGAGCAGGGCCGGGGAGTCCTGGTTGCTCATTCAGCACAAACCTGCTGCTGGGTACTGAATATTTGCTGAGAATTCCTTAAAATGAATTACTGTAGCTTGAAACTTAGCAAATCTTAATTAATGGAAGTTATAAAACTGGGTTGAAAACTTGCCAGGATGTCATAAATAAATAATGACTTTACTCAGTAAATGAATTAAGTAATATTTAATTATCAGAAATTAGTCTTTATTTCTAGAGCTGAGTGGAACTTGGAGGGTAGCCCTGCACTCCTTCCCCTTTGGCTTTGTGTTTCTCCATCACACATTCTCTGTTTCCCCTGCAGCCTCAGGGTATGGTAAGCAGGCTGTAATTCCTGAGAACAGGAAGGGAATTTGACTTGCTGCTGCCCCTGCAGTGATGGAGTTCTTTCCTTCTGCCCTCCCCTGCAGCCCCATACTGCAGCCTCCCGCGGGCGCCGGCACATGGGTTGGTTCTGAGCCAGACGGGGCTGCAGCCCGGCAGCACGCTCCGCTTCGGCTGCGACAGCGGCTACCGGCTCGTTGGCCACAGCACCACCACCTGCTCCCAGCACCCTCAGGGCTACTTCCAGTGGAACAAAGCAATCCCCCTGTGCCAAGGTGAGAGCAGGGAAATGTCCTGGGGGGGCTGGGAGTCCTAGGAGGACTGAGGGAAACGCAGTGGAAGTTAAAACCTGTTGTAATTCCACCAGTTCGCTGTTGAGAACAGGCTTGGAGCTGCAGGTACGCATGAGGGATGCTCCTCATATCCAAGTCCTTGGGAATAGATGAGCAAGGAGGGAAGGGAGTAACTATTTTGGGAGCCTTCAGGGTGGGGGAGAAAAAAGCATCTGTGTAAAGGCTACTGCTGTAGATGTGTTGGAACGCTCAGTAAAGACACAGCCAAGCCTCAGCTAAGGATGGGAGAAGCTGTTGCTTGGAGGACCCTGGAAAGGTTGGCAGGAGCAGGGTCCTGCTGAGTTTTAGTGACTGGAATTTCATCTCTTAGGTCTGCGTGTGTCAATAGGGGATGAGAAGTTTCTTGGGATTCAGATGGTGCCCAGTTCCCGTTGGCTTCATCTGAGATGAAGGCACATGCCTGTTCTTTCCACATTTCCTCCTAATTAACTGTAATCTTTATGACATATCAGACATCGCACAGGACTCCTTCCAGGCGTGGGAGTGGGGGGGGGACAGGGCTCCATGCCCCACGGGGCTTTGCTTCCACACTGGTTTTCCCCCTCCCTGTGCTCACTTTCTGATTGCCCCTTCCCAATCTGCCGGTCATCTCTGTTCATTTGTGTTGATAAAATGCCCCATCTTTTTTCTGCTGAAGCTATTCAGTGTCTTGGAACATTCATCCATGTTCCAAGGGGATCAAGTGCTGCAGATTAATATTGCATTGACTTCCCTGGAAACTAGCCAGGGAACAGAGACAGCATAGGCAGAATCTCATCGCAGTGTCTGTATTGTTGTCCAGTCCAAGCTGTAAGGAAAAGCAGGATTATTTAGTTTGGGAGGCACCAGAAAGCCTTGAAAAACTCCTTTCTGTGCTCCTGAATCACTTCGTCTCCTTGGAAGTTGCACAGGGGTGGAAGTGGTCCTGCCTCTAATGGGTGGGTTTGTGCTGTGGGTGCTTACATCCGTTTGAAGCCCTCTCAAGGCTGTGGTTATTTAGAGGTGAGTGGAAAGCAGTCAACCAGGTACCGGCCACCCAGCCCCATTGGCAAGGGGAAGCTGGGAAGCTGGGCACAAACTCCAGTAGTGATTCGGTGCTAACACAGATGGGGACAAACAGCGAGCGCTGGAATGAGCAGATGAAGCACACAGCAAGACCTGTGGGAGCGAGGGGCTGGCACGGCAGCTGTGCCTTCCCAATCCTTCGCCCGGTGTAGGGAATTTCTCTGATGTAATGCTGCTTTTTAAGGAAAATCCTATAATCAGGAATAGGTACGAGTGCTGCTCGGTCTTTACTGTCCTGGTGTGCTGGAATGCCACCTGAGCCCTGTGTTCAGCTCCAAAATCAATATTCACTTCCAAGAGGTATAATGGTGTGTGAGGAATGGCTTTTAAACACAGAGGCGGGGAGGAGGTAAGAGAGAGGATGTGTGGGGAGGTTGGGAGGGGATGTGCTTGGATGAGGTATCACCAGACAGAATGATTCAAAGCAGAAATGAGTTCCTGAGGCACCAGGGAGGGAGCTGGAGCCAGACCATCTGTGGCTTGTCCTTACCTGGCCCGGACATGCTGAGCACCACAGGCCTTTCCTGTGGGATGGAGAGGTGCGGGAAGAGGCTTTCCCATGGGATCTGCATGAGAAGCACTAAACGCAGCCAGGCTGTTCTGGTCCAGCTGAACCTGTGACATGTCAGGAGCTCGATGGTGCTACTCCATAGCAGTTGCCAACACAGGAAGAATTTGGGGACCACTTCACATCGGTTTCCCCTTTGGAGCAGTGTGCGTGTCCTCACTGATGACACAGAGCAGCTTGGTCAGGGTCTTGGTGCTGATGTCCCTGTGGAAGAGCGGATTTGTCTCCAGCGAGGAGAGCTTGATGGGTCACGTTAGATCCTGAGGTTGAACAGGCTCCTTTGGGAAAGTCACCTCCTCCTCTGCTTCCGTGTATTTGCATCAGGAATCTTAAGCCTGGCCCATGGTTATCGAGTGCCTCGAGGTGGGTTCAGGCGGTGGGCGAGTGGCAGCGGGCTGGAGCTGTTGGGGAATTCACGGCAGAGCAGCTCCCCCCCGGCCTCCAGCAGCCGTAGCCAGGGCTGGCTCTGCTCGTGCATCCAGTGATGCATGGAATCCAGCATCCTTTTTGTTCCCCCACGCTGCTCTCAAAGCCAACTGGCAACCTTTGATCTTGGGCAGTACTCAATTTCTTATCCTTTCTGGTGGCCAGGGCCGCATAGCGGAGGTTTGGGAACTCACTCTGTAACTGCATAAATTGCTCATAGAGTCAGGAGGGGAACTGGGACGCCTGCAAACACATGGTCTCGTTAAGTGGCATTTCCTGTTGCTCCTTTCTGCCAGACAGAATCCTCTTCCCCATCCCCATCCCCTCTGAATAATCTTTACTACGTGCTCCGTCCTAGCTGACATTTATGGGAGCAGCAGAGAATATTCTGCAGGGAGCAATCTTGTGTTGGCACAATGAGGGAGAACACAAGATGATCTAATACGCCTTTTCTGTCTCTGCCGCCTATTTTTAAGCTGCTTTGTTTTTGGAATCCCAGCTGCAGATTTGCTTGCATAGCCGCTGTTCCTTTTCCTAACACATCATCTTCCTGCAGAGAGTGTTTTGTACCATTAAGTGTTCCTTCTCCTTTTTCCCTGTACCACACTCTCCATGGGTCTCTCCAGGCCAAACGCTGGTTCGCTTTCCCCTGGAACAACTCCTCCGTGGTCTCTGATCCTGCTGGATGGCAGTACCTGCAGTTGGAGCCTCAGAAATGCTCTTTGGAGCAGATGCCAAGTTCATTGCTACCCCAAGAGTCAAAGTGTTCTGCTTTGTGCAGGGCTCTGTAAGTTCTGATTTGCTAATACCACATTCTGCTCAAGGATATCTGATCTGCAGGGAAGGAAGGATCCTGCCACGGGTGCAGGGTGGCAGAGGTCCCAGCACCCATGGCTCTTCCTTGTCCAGTCTTCATGTTGTAGCCTTCATCTGCAGGTGAAGAGGGTTACATTTGACTTCTTATTTCTCGTGGCTTAATGTACTTCTAGTTAACTGTGCCTGCCCCAGAAGTGCTGTATTGCTGCTGCCTCTTGTATGAGGACAAGGCTTCTGCAACGGGAAGACCCAGAATGGTCGAGCAGAGCACTGGAGAGGCAGGAAGGGGGAGCTGGCTGCGAGGCAGGACTCGGCAGCAGGAAATCATCCTTCCCTGTGCAGAGAAACGAAGGCAAGTGGCAGCCCAGCCTCAGTGGCCCGGAGCACCACTGGCCCTGGTCTCTGCACTCCGATGTCCCCAGCTTTCACAGTCTCTGTGCCTCAGTGCCTGCAGCGAAGCATCAGGCTGCAGCAGGGGATTGGACAGAGAAAGGGGAAGGCTTTGTGGGGCAGTGCATGGGAAGGGAGCAGCTTTCCCACCAGCCTTTTTGGTTGGATGCAACATCAGAAAGTCACCAGAGCAAGGCTGGGTGGAAGTGACAGGGTAGGACTCCCCAGGCCCCCTCTTCCTGTGCCTCTGAATGAAATTGGTATTCAGCGTGGCTGCTTGTCTAGACACCCAGCCTTGTAGAGAGAT
Source organism: Bolborhynchus lineola (assembly GCA_025448015.1). NCBI lineage: Eukaryota > Metazoa > Chordata > Aves > Psittaciformes > Psittacidae > Bolborhynchus > Bolborhynchus lineola. The sequence goes on along the minus strand of JAOEHX010053988.1, from coordinate 23,184 downwards.
TTGCCAAGCTCCTTAGCTCAATGAAGTGACATACATGTGATTATCATTTCAACCAGGGATGTGCCTGGTTGTGCTAATACGAGCCTGCTGAATTACTCACACCTATTAGCAACACCAGCATCTGCGAGGTGCTGTGTAATTGTGCTCCAGGTTGGGGCTCTGGCTGACTCATGGAGCAGGAGTGGGATGAAAGCATCTTGGACCTTGAGCGGTAGAAAGCTCTGGAGGTTGTGCTGATGCTGCTCACATAAGTTTGGTCTCTCCTTTTCAGCACTCAGTGGGATCCATGTCACCAGAAGGTCACTTTTCTAAGCTTGCAGATTTTCTAGCCCTCATTTGTGTGGCGAGGGAATAGCAGGAAGGTGAATGTGCTCAGGTGTCAGCGTGTGGCTCAGGAGACATAGGCTCAGCCTCCAGCTCACGCAGAAGTGGAGTGGGAGCAGCGTGGGCTGCTCCAGGAAGGAGTGGATTTCCTTCAGAGCAGTTTTAAAATGCAGACAGCTGTTTGGGTTAGGTGCTGGCCTCCAGATCGGTGCTTTGCTCATCTCAGTGCCCCACAGAGGCTGTTGGCAGCCCCAGGCTGGCAGTCTCACAGGGGCAGCTTCGCAGGTCCAGGCTGCTCCTTCCCCTTTGCCACCCTGTGCCTCTCCAGCCCAAGACGTAAGCCTTGGCGAGGGATGGGAGCCTGCGTGGTGCTCACGGAGGAAGGTCTGGGTTTGATTTCACAGCTCTCCTGAATGCTGGTAGAGAAAAACAGGTTTGAGTGACAGACTCCCAGCGCTGGTGTTCCCAGAGGTGGAGAAGAGGGTAAAAGGACATGCCACATCTCGTGGAGCTCTTGCAGCACAGATTGGGTGTGCTTGGCTGTTGCTCATCTTTCTGTGCCCTGCCTGTCCCTGTCTGTGACCTGTCCTGCCCAGTTTGACCCTCTCCTGGCTGCAGAACTGAGGCTTTCAGCGGATGCAGAGCATCTTCTCCGAAGTGCTGCCATCTTGAGCAGGCGTTTGGCATCGTGCCTGGTCATCAGTTGGTTCCCCTGAATTCCCCCCTTACCTTCCCAGCCCAAGGCTAAATTTAGCTTTCCTTCTGCCACAACGTAATTACCCAATTTGCTGCCTTATGTAATCCTAAAGTGCTGCTGGAAAGGGGTTTCGGGTTGTTGCTGCAGAGGGATGTAAATACAAAATGTTATTGCTGTCTAATCCTTTATCTCAGTGTGAAAACTTCTGGATGCTGTGTTGATGCATTCTGTGTTACAGATATTACAGAAAGGACGAGCCAGGGTCCCTTCCAATACAAACTGGTTCTCAGCATTGGCTTTGCTGTTACTGCACTGACAGGAGTTGAAAATCTGATCCTCTGTGGAAATGGGCTTTCACTGCAGTTTCTGGGGTTCCGCAGGGGGCTGGAGCTTTTGTAAGCAGGAGAGTTTGGGATCTGGGCTGCCCCAAATCCATGGTAAAACTGGGAGCTGACCAATCTCTCAGCAGCAGTGCTTTAAACTCCTCTGCTCCTTCCCAGCTCTCTCCTGTGGAGTTCCCAGAGCCCCAAAGAACGGCGTCGTCTTTGGCAAGGAGTACACCGTGGGTACCAAAGCCGTGTACCACTGCAACCAGGGCTTCCAGCTGCAGCCTGGGCAGGAGCCCAGCGCCGAGTGCCTGCAGGAAGGGCAGTGGAGTAACAGCAACCAGCCCCCCCAGTGCGTAGGTGAGTGTGTGCAGGGCTCCCACAGGGAGCTTTGGAGATCCCTTCATTAATACCTTCCACCTCTGGCCTGACGCCTTTGCCTCACAGTTGCACCAGCTTTTGTCTGATGTCCCCTCTCATGGTGTCTTGGTTTCCCACCTGTAACAGAGATGCTAATGCTGGCCCCCTGGTTAAAAAGCCAGCACCCCTGCTGAAATGCCCTGAAGTCTCTGGAGTCGAACACCTATTAACCTCCTTCTGTCTCATTTCTTTTCCCTGACTCACCACCCCTGGTTTTTAGCTGTCACCTGTCCCGATATCAACAGCATTGCAGTTGAGCATGGTCGGTGGCGGCTCACCTACGAGATCCAGTACCACTACAACGCCCAGCTAATGCTCATCTGTGACCCTGGGTACTACTACACGGGCCAGCGGGTCATCAAGTGCCAAGCCAACGGGAAGTGGAGCATAGGAGAACCGATGCCAACCTGTAAAAGTAAGAGCTGTGAAGCTCAGGAGCTGCACTGGGGCAGGCACCTTCACATGGTGCCTTGCAGGGGATGGGGTTTCTCTTCACCATCCAGTGGGTGTGCATGCTCTGCTTTTGGCTTGCAAACACACCGCAGCCCTCGCCACTCTTGGCAGCATCTGAGAGGGTGCCACTGGTAGAAGAGAGTTTGGCTGCAGGAAGTTCTTAAACCAAGAATCTAAACCAGAGTTGAGCTTGTTCAGCCTGGAGAAGAGAAAGCTCCTGGGAGACCTTAGATCAGCTTCCAGTGCCCAAAGGGGCTGACAGGAAATCTACAGGGGTTGGAACTGGATGAGCTTTGAGGTCCCTTCCAGGCTGGGATTCTGTGATAAATGGTTCTGCAAGAGCTCCAGCACACCAGCTCTTCTGTTGCTGTTGGGTCCCAGCAGCTCACCTGGCACTGCTGCCAGGTGCTCTGAAGTTTGCTTTTAAGAAAGGAAATGAAAACCTCTGCTTTAAAACCTAACCTCTTGCAGTTCCGTGCAGATGCCAGGTTTGCAGGGTGACAGTGGCAGCTGTAAATCAGACACGCTCTTGGCAAACAAGCGGCTCACTCAGTTCTTCTGACGTGACCACTGTGCTTTGGGTCTCTTGTCGGAGGTGAGGTTTCTTCCTCTCTACATGCCGAGAGAGGCAGAAAGGCTCTTCAGAATGGCAGCTCTCCCTTCCCTCCTGCCTCCCTTTGCTTCTAGAGGTGCAAGTGCCCACTTCAGTGACAGATGTGGTTTTACCCCTGCTAAGCCTTCAGCCGGCTCCAGGAGCACGAGCCTGACCTCGCTGTATTTCTTCAGCGTTATTGCCACCTAAATTCAACTGACAGGATCTTGGCAATGCGCTGGGGTCGGAAGCACCCAGCGTGAGCCTCTTGATTTCCTGCTGAGTGCAAAAGCTCTGGAGGGTTTGCAGGGCTTTAAGGTAGATAAAATAACAAGCTGGAGTTGGTGGCTGGGAGCTGCATTTGCAGGAGCTCTTTGGCAGGCTCCAGCTGCACCCCACAAGCCAGGGGTCAGCGGGGTGCCCTCCGTGGGTCTGGTCTCTGTCCTTCAAATCGTGGTGTGACAGAAAGCTGCGTGTCCAGTGCTGGTGTTCCAGTTTCTGATTGGAGATCCTGCGCCATTCTGTGGCTCTGCTTCCTGCCTGTATCCAGCAGTAGGTTAGTAATAGAAATAGTCCTGTGTTAAAAACTCCCTGTGGGAAAGCTGTCTGGGTTTATTATCCGTATAACTATTTGATAAGCTTTCCTCCCCCTTCTGACTTGGATAATAGTTGTGGTGGTGGCACTGAGTGCATTGCTCTGTAAGAACCTCAGCTCCCTGCCTGTCCTCACTTCCTGTGCTTTGGGTCTCTTCTAGTTATCTCCTGCGGAGACCTGCCGACCCCACCGAATGGGAACAAGATTGGCACGCTGACCAGCTACGGGGCCACGGCCATCTTCTCTTGCAACACCGGCTACACCCTGGTGGGCTCCCGTGTGCGGGAGTGCATGGCCAACGGGCTCTGGAGCGGAGCAGAAGTGAGATGTCTGGGTACGTGTGGAGCGTCTGGGGTGGGCGGTGGGAAAGGGTCTTTGCTGTGTGTTGAGTGGGAATAGGGATTTTAGATACTGGTTCAAGAAGGACTCAGCGCTACTGAAGCTATAGAATCAGAGTTAACCAGGTTGGAAAGACCTTTAAGATCATCAAGTCCGGCGCTGCCGAGGCCACCACTAAACCGTGTCGCTAAGGGCATCATCTACATGGTTTTGAACACTTCCAGGGACAGTGACTCCAGCACTGCCCTGGGCCGCCTGTTCCAACGCCTGAGCACCCTCTCAGTGAAGAAATTGTTCTTAACGTCCAGTCTAACCCTCCCTTGGTGCAGCTTGAGGCCGTTTCCTCTTGTCCTGTCACTTGTGACTTGGGAGAAGGGGCCAGCCCCATCTCACTCCAACCTCCTGTCAGGCAGTTGCAGAGAGCGAGAAGGTCTCCCGTGAGCCGTCTCTTCTGCACCCTAACCAACCCTAAAGTAGATCGAATAAGGAAGCAGACTCTGATTCCTTACATGCTCAGTAGACGTGAGACGTTCTGAGGCTGGAGAGCTTTAAGAATGCTTCGTTGTTTGTACTGCTGCAACGGTTTCATGTGTACGGGCTCAGGGTGGTGCGTGATGCCTTCAGGAGCGGGCTCTGGGTGACCCTCCTGTCTGCCTCCTGCAGCGGGGCACTGCGGTGTCCCCAGTCCCATCGTCAACGGGCAGATCAATGGGGAGAACTACAACTACCGCGGCAGCGTGGTCTATCAGTGCAACCCTGGCTTCCGCCTCATCGGCATGTCGGTGCGGATCTGCCAGCAGGACCACCGCTGGTCCGGGAAGACGCCTGTCTGTGTGCGTAAGTATGTTGTCACGTTCCTTTAGCCCTGGTGGCGGGCAGAGGGCAGGAGCTCGCGTAAAGATACTGTTGGGGGTTTGCGGAGCCGGGCTGTGCTCAGGTGCTTTGCCCACTGCGTGTGCTGCACGAGAGTCCCCGGGGCTCTCACGGGAGAGAGCTGAGGTGTGGCAGCGCTGTCAGTTTGACTGCTTTACTTTTTTCCTCTGCTTTTTGAATTCCACTTTCCTCTCATGTTTTCCAACATAGAATGGTTTGGGTTGAAGGGAGCTTAAAACTCATCAAGTTCCAGCCCCTGCCACGGGCAGGGACACCTTCCACTGGAGCAGCTCGCTCCAAGCCGTGTCCAACCTGGCCTTGAACGCTGCCAGGGATGGGGCAGCCACAGCTTCTCTGGGCAGCTGAGCTCAGTGGAAGGTCTGGTTTCTGAGGAGACCACTGTTTATCAGGGTGAGGGGAGGTTAAAGGCAGGTGTAGCCCCACCAAGCCCTCCACAGCAGCACTGTTTTGAGACCCATGCTCTGTGCTGGAGGAAAGTCTGTCTCTCTCCTCCTCTGATTTCAAGTCACCTTGTACAACCTGCTCATTATCCTTCCACTAAATAAGCTAATGAAGTAAGTCTCTGGAGCATTAAGGTGTTAATAAGTTTAAGCATCTTCCTGTCACTGGACAGTACAATCCGTGTATTTTATATCATGATTCTCCAGCTGTTTGCTTCCAATCTCTCCTGTCTGGCTTAAAGCTTAATGTGCTGAGGCACAATAATAACAGCAGGATGTGAAGTGTGGAATGACCAATCAATGAATACACAGATTCCAGCCTAAAAATAACACGCAGACTTAACTCATGAAGGTTAGCGTGGACTCCAGGACTTGGAGGATGTCTGTGATTCTGCATGAGCTTTTTAAGAAAGGAATTATTGGAAAGGTTGGCTCTGGGTCCGTCGGGAGGTTTGAATTTACTCTCATGTCTGAGGATGCTCTGTTGAAAAAAAATCAATTCACTTTTTCCTGCCTATATACACAGTAACCTTGGATCAGGAAATCATATTGATGGAGGCCCTCCTGCTGTCAGGCAGCTTGATGGAAATGCAGGATTTTCTAAACATCCATTTTCATGGCTCATCCTGTTTCTTTTGGGAAGGACCAAACCTATTAGAACAAAGGCAGTGAATGTTGTTCATCTGTATCTGTCTTCTGACAGCTGAACCAGAACACATTCCTTTGCTTGGCTCTGCTTTGTGTTGGCTTCTGGCTCAGGTACCTGAAGCCCACCAAGCTTTTGTGCGGAGATGTGTAAAGGTGTCTCATGTGCAGAGGTTGGCCTTGAAGTTACTGTGCTGCGTTAGGCCTTATGGATAACATAAATTTCATGTCATTAAAGCAGAGTGCTGTTGGGCTCTGAAATGAGATGCCTGGAGGCTTCATTGCTTCTGAAGCAGCTCAGGGCACTGTGTGTTAGCACATTATCATTTCCTATTGTCCTGCTATTTTCTCTTTAAGCCTGCTACAGTTGCTTCCTCTGTGTGAATGGGCCTTTTTGATCCATGCCAACTGTGAGGAGCCTTTTTTTCTAGGACAGAATCCATCACCTATTTCCAAACACGTATAACCATATTCAGAAGCACCTCAAAGAGTCTGACATCTGCTTCCTGCAGCACTGAAAGGCTGGAGTGCTTCATGTGCTTCAGACCTGTACCTGTCAGCAGCTTACAGGGGGAATAAATTCCCATCCCTGTGGTACAATCCAGCCCTGGCAGTCAAATGTGTTATGGGCCTTTTGTGGGAATTGCAGCTTTCCCTCTAGCTCCTGGCTTTGGCAGCTGTACAGCTGAACTGCTGGACTTCAACTGATGGACCGTTACCCGCTTTCAGCGTGGCAGTGATCAATGTTGCTTTGTCCTCCCCTGTCAGAAGATGTCGCGTTCCTTAAGCAGCCAAGAATCTCTGTGTGGCGTGTCCTGATTTCCCTTTTGTGCAGTGGAACTCACGGCGAAGGTCTCTGGGCCTCGCTTGTGGCAGGGGCCGCATCCTCCCTGCATCACCCATCTCTCCCCAGGTGCCAGCAGAGTAGCCCAGGCGAAACCACTTTGAATCTCCCTATTGCCCATGCTTACTGCTGCTCCAGCCTTTGCCTCTGCACCTTCCCTGTGTGATGTCAGAGCAGCTCAGACCAGTTCCCTCTCGCCCTCTGCCTTGTCACTGACCCAACTCACATCAACCACACAAACAAGAACTACACAAAACCCTTATTTCAGGGATTTAGAAATAAATGGTTTTCCCCCAAGTTTTTCAAACTTAAAGCAGGAAGACTGAAGCTTTTTAGGCCATCTGCTAGAAACCTGATTTTTCTCTTATTTTTCCTCTCTCTTAGCTCTTCCTGCAGGTTTTACTTATACTGCAGGTTTTTACTTATCCTACAGGTTTTACTTATACATCCAACTTACACTAGGGAGAGGGAAGAAGACATCAGGTTTCATCACTCTCTCTGATGCCCAGGGTAATGTAAGGCGCTAGATTAATAGCAGTAGCTGGGATTTGCGAAGAGGAGCTCTAGGGATTTACAGTCTAAGTCAGTAGGATGCTGGCACTCAGCTGCTTAGAGAGGTTCAGGGAATTTCTTATACCAGTAAAATGAACAAAGGTACCATGCTCTCAACTTGATTCAGTATTCCAGCAGAACTGGCCACAAATCTTTGGTTGGTGTGAGTTTCAGGGTTGATGGAGGGGTGGTCTCCTTTCATGGGAATTATTTCCAATAGATAATCCAGACAGAAAACGTAATAGTTCTGATTTTTAATTGTAGCCATCACTTGTGGCCACCCTGGGAACCCTGCCAATGGCTTGACCCAAGGGAACCAGTTCAACCTGAATGATGTGGCCAAGTTTGTGTGCAACACTGGGTACCACCTGGAAGGAGCATCTCAGTCCCAGTGCTTGGCCAACGGACAGTGGAGCAGCAGCCTGCCTGCCTGTCGTGGTGAGTGTCTGCCTCTGCCCTGGCCGGGGCACAGTGCACTCTGATGGTTACTCTGGGTTTCCAAAGTCCTGCTTGGCACTGTTGTGAATTCATGTAAAGAGAATGTTGTGGCTCCTCAGGGATGTACAAATGATGTTTGAGCTCTGTGGCCTGTGTATATGCAACAAGCATGAGCTTCGCTCAAAGCTGTTACTGGGCCATGCCCAGCCCTATGCAGAATCCTAGACCGGTTTGTGTTGGAAGGGACCATAAAGCTCGTCCAGTCCCAACCCCCTGCACAGGAAGGGACACCTTCCACTGGAGCAGTGCTCCAAGCCCTGTGTCCAACCTGGCCTTGAACACTGCAGGGATGGGGCAGCCACAGCTTCTCGGGGCAGTGTGTAGGGGTTCCTCACCACCTTCGTAGTAAAGGATTTTGTCCTCCAAGTGAGTGTTGTAAGTGGGGAGGACACCAGACTATCAGGCCAGACCCTTAGCAGAGGTCGCACTGGTAACCGGTTCACTCAAAGCAAACACCGTGCTCTTTGTGCGGAGCCCTTTCTCCTTCTGGGCTGCCCCACTGCTTCCATTGGTGTTAGCACTGCAGTTCACTTGCCTGATTCCCTCCCCGCACTCCCTCCCTCTGTACTCCAATCCAGTATCTCTCGATCCTGTTGCTGTGTCAGTCAAGAAATCACTTATTCCTAACTTGCAAGTCCCAGTTCGGGGCCAGAGAGCAGGGCTCTGCTGCTGAGCGGCCCCTTCACTCGTGGAATGGTCTTTGCAGCTTTCCCCCTTTTCCTGCTCATTTTTGGAGAATCCTTTGTGCTTTGTTACACCCTTTGTTTTGTATTATTTTTTTCTGTTGTTTGTTTGCAGTCATAAACTGTACTGACCCCGGGCACCTGGAAAACAGCATCCGGCAAGTGCAGCCGAGTGGTCCTCACAGATTCAGCTTTGGAACAACTGTCTCATATCAGTGCAGCCATGGATATTACTTGTTGGGTACTCATGTCCTTACCTGTCAGGGGGATGGCACTTGGGACCGTGCCCTCCCACAGTGTCTTTGTAAGTTCTTCAGAATAATTCCCATCCACCCCAGCCTTTCATCCCATGTAGTTCTCTGTTGCTTAGCTGGATGGGTATGTGAAAAGCCTGGATCCAGAGCCCTTTGTAATCCGTGGGAATCCTTCTGCCAGCGTGAGTGGCCTCTGGATCCTGCCCACATAAGGAAAAATTGTGGTCTGAGGGAAGAAACGCTGTTAGAGATGGTTTCCCTCAGCGCCCAAAGAGTTTTACTGGTTCTGTTCAGCTCCAGTGACAGTATTGGGGGGGGCAGAGAGGGGCAGCAGAACTTCTGCAGTGCTTCTTCATGGAGAGCTGCATGCTATTACCCTGAGGACAGGGCATGACTGAGTTCGCATACACCCACCCATCCCCATGGCTTTAGGGGAGGGAAATGACAGTGTGACAGTGAAATAAATGCAGCTTTATTCCGCTGCAAAGCAGGTACTGAAGGGGTTTTGCTTCCTGGCCCTTGCTCCACGTTTTTCCCCCTTTCTTACAGTATCCTGGCCCCTTCTGCCGCTGGGGTTTGCAGAGAACTGGGAGGTTCTGAGTGATGGTTTGGCTTCAGGGGTAGTTCCAGTAGGATAGAAAGACACAAAATACTTGTGGTGGTAGTACCTGGTCCACGCATTGTATGAAGGGTGTCAGTGTTGATGTTCCCATCTTACACTGGGGGAAAGTGAGGTCCAAAGTGTGTTTAGAGTTGAGGTGGGACTGCCCAGTGCTATAGTGGCAGAGCAGCCGCCAGCACAGCTCTTGTGTCCTGGAGACCAAAGCAGCTCTGAGCTCCCTACGTGGCATAACAGATCACTGCAGCCATCAGAAATGGGGCTCCTTAAGTTCAAACCAGTGTAGCTGTTCCAAAGCCATGACTGTTTCTGTTTTCTCTTGTGTTATCCTTCGACACCAGTCGTACACAGCAGCTCTTGGCACATTTTCCTTTCCTTTTGCTAGCAGCATGCCACCTCCTCACCTCCGCAGCACCCTGCACAGGCCATGGGGACTTGACAAGTGATAACAGTGTGTTACTGCAGCTCCAGGGCTCCTGGGGGCAGTTACCCTCTACAACCTGGGAGCCTGAGGTCTCAGGCTCCCTTAGTCCACAGCTTTCCAGCTAAGTAAAAGCGATCTCCTTCCTTAAAGGAAGGTGCTGAGCACCCACTGACTTGGAGGATCTGTGGGCATTCTCAAAGCTTGGAAGCTCAGGTCAGTTTTACAGCTGGTGATGGGGATTCATGGGCTTAATAGTTTTGGGGAAAAAAGATTTATGCATGTCTGTTTTCTGTGTTGAACTGAAGATGTGCTCTGTGCTGACTCCTGTATTCCCTTACAGTGTGTAGAGCTGGGCACCTGAAATTACTGGGCAGTCCCTAAAGCAGAAATTAAGAAGGCTGATGCCAGACAAGCTGAGGTTGCAAGCGCCGGCTCATGCCTGTTGCTGAGGAGGGAGTAAGCCAGAGCTGAGCCCTCTGAGGAGGGAGAGTGAGCCCAGAAAGGACAGCGGAGCAGAGCTGAGTGCATCGGAAGGAACAGTGTTCCCCCTGTGTACATAAATCCTTTAAAAACCCTCAAATCACTGCAGGTTTAGGCTTAGCTGACTCTGCTGGAGTATCTGTTATTAAATTGTTAGTTACAGTGTGAGTTTGAGTGTTAGCTATCAAACCCATTTCCTTGCAAAGCGCCCTTGGTTTTAGTCACAGCTCTGCACCAGGATATTTCAACACCCCCGTGCCCAAGCATAGGCATGCTCTCCTTTTTATTGAAGCATACATCATGGTTTCTACCTAATGCCAGCACTGGTATTTTTAGATTGTAGCAGAGGGAGAGAAGATATCCATTACCGATGCTTTCCTTCAGAAAGCAAGTGGTGCATGGTCTTTACACTGAGCATCCTCATCCTAAGCTGTCTCACAGCCCTACAACTGTCAGTGTATTTGTCAACAGCCACTCCATGTCTCCACTCTGATCACTGAGCTAAAGTAAACCTATTAATTATTGTTAGTGGTGGTATTTTACGAGCAGCGGTCGAGTGAGCAGTGCTCAGAATCTGCCAGGGTATTTGCTCAGGTGTGACACAGCATCGATTGCAGCTCTGTGCTGCAGGACCTGGTGCTACCCGGGGTGGGAGGGGGTGTGCATGGAAATGTTCGTGTTTAAGAAGGAGCCTGCAAAATGCCTGTCAGTGTCAAGGCTGGGCATCTGTGCACAGACCCTTGTCAGCTCAGACAGGATGAGCTCATGTCTGCAGGAGGGCTCTGAGGCAGACAAGTGGGTTTAAGCTGCCGAGACCCGTGCAGCGCCCTCAAACGTGCGGTACCACGCTGCATCACAAGCAGTTCCTCGTGGTTGAAGCTGTTGCCTCTGTCTCTTACAGTGGTCTCCTGTGGCCACCCAGGCTCCCCACCCCACGCTCAGATCTCGGGTGACAAGTACACCGTGGGCTCGGTGGTGCGGTACAGCTGCCTCGGGAAGCGGACTCTGGTCGGCAACTCCACTCGCATGTGCCAGCTGGATGGGCGCTGGAGCGGGTCCCTGCCGCACTGCTCAGGTGAGGTGGGCTTTGGGAAGCAGGGGATGGGGCGTTCCTATCCTCCACTACCCCGTTTTGTCCTGGGTGGGGCAGCCTGATGTGCTTTGCTGAGCTGGAGAAACACCACAGGCTACAGAGGGAGATTGTGGAAGAGGCTGAATATCCTCATGTCTCCGCTCCTGCAAGCTGGGTGATAAGCACCGGCAGAGAGTAGACCATTCAGCTTGTGAGATGAGAAATAAATCACTGCAGCACATGTTTGTGGTGGGAGGTGTACTGCAGCCTGCTGCTTTACTGCTTTCCCCATGCAGAGCTGTAAAGGATGGATGTTTCTAACACAGAAGTTTGGTGCTTGCATCCTGTCTGCAGCATCTGACCACCTTACTCATGCATTCCCATAAAGGCCAAGCTTTCCTGAAGTCAGGGTGCTGGGATCTCCACTGATGGCCTTCACAAGAAGGAGGGGTGCTGAATGGCAGGATGCTGTGTTGAGTCCTCCTTGTGCCATCCCGTCGCTTGTTCCTTGGAGAACACAGGGGCAGATGAAAGAGCTTTGCTGGAGCAAAGCATTTGGGACAAGTGTTAATTTTTAATTATGGCACTTAGATTTAGCAGCTCCACTTGACCAAGTTTAACCTCTGCTTTGGAAGGGGGAAGGAAATCAAGCAGTCATCCTCACTTTTGGAAGCTGTATCTGCAGGCTTCTTGATCTGTAGCTGCTCAGAAGGGTTTTCTGCTCTAATTCGTGCTTTTCCCCATGTGGTTTTCGCTGTCTCTGCTGTCATCTTTGGGGTGGATTTTTGGGAACATGCAGTGTTACTCTGGCTACTTCCTCCTGACATGTGTTGCGTGGGATTTTTCTGAATGACTTCATGGAGGCAGCTATAGACCAAGGCTGATGGCATTTGACAGCCCCTCTCTGACTTGGGGCCAGGTGAATGCTCAGAGCCTCTGTTTCCACCCAAGGGCTTGGGAGAAGGCTCCTCTTTCATACCAAAGTCAGGCAATACAGTTAAAAGAGCAGTGAAGAGGCAGAATGCAGCTCTGCTCATCTGCCACAGGTTCTCCATTGTCTGCGGCAGATCCCATGGTGTGACAGCAGCTTTTGAAGATGAAACATAAGGCTTTGCTATAAGTCATGATATGAAAGAAAATGCTGAACCTCTAGAGCGTTCTCCCCCTTCTCTTTACAAACAAGATGATGGATACACTCATTGTGCTTTATGTAGCACTGCAAAGGCTGTACCTGCAGCAAGGCACAGAAGGTCCGGGAACCAGGGACTTCATTGCCAGCTGCGGGAGTGCAGTAGTCCTTCCTGGCTTGGGGGTGGGTGTGCTTACCCAGATCATTAGCAAGGAAAGCCAGGGACAGGCCTACACGGTGTGAGCCGGTGTCAGCCCATTGGGAGGTGGGCATTTCTCCAGCCCGCTCCAGAGGGCCCCTGCAAGGCCTCTACTGCAGCTGCTGCCTCCCGCCTGTCCCTCGCTCCCAGCCAGCGGCTCCGAGGGCTCACAACTTGGACGAGCGGACGTTTCTCAGCTGGAGCCCTCCTGCCCCTGTGTGCAAACCCAACAGCTTCTTGTTCTGCAGATACAATTGGGCGTGCTGAGGTGGCTGGGAACGTGTCGTAATTCCTGCTTGGAGGGAAAGCATCCACATGACTGATGCTGGCAGCGGAGCAGCTGCTGCAGAAAGCTGGTGAGGGCTCCGTCTCAAGATGCAGGAGCTATTCTGGCCATGTTTTCCAAGCAGCATAAACCAGTGGGCTCCTGGAGTTAAGGACTGTTTCATCTGGAACTTCCCCACTCTGTTGAGAGCCAGGCAGAGATAAATCCTGTCAGTCACAATCCGAACCTCTGTGCTGGCCCCCTCAGCACATGCAGTTGAGAGGGAAGAAGGGACAGGCCCCATGACTTGCTTCTCTCTGCTGATACTGTGCTCTCTTGTCGCAGGAGGCAGCCAGGGCCTGTGCGGTGACCCAGGGATCCCCTCTCATGGCATTGGGCTGGGAGATTCCTTTGACGCGGGCAGCGTGGTCCGGTTCAGCTGTGAGCCCGGCTACACGCTGCGGGGGTCATCCGAGAGGACCTGCCAAGCCAACGGCTCCTGGAGCGGCGCACAGCCGGAATGCGAAGGTACGCTCCCAACCGCGCATCCTCTTCCTGCGTCACTGCTCGTCCCCGGACCTACTGCAGAACTCTGGCGCCTAAACTCTGGTTAATTGCCAGGGACAGTCTGGTGCGGTGAGGGTATACTGTTGTTCATTGTGTCCTGCAGCTACTGCGTGTGTGTCGAGGAGCCTCAAGGTTCCCCTTTCCAAACACGTGCAGCTCACATCTCACGAGAGGGTTTTTCACTTTAGAGGATGTGTCGCCTTTTTGCAAGGGTTTCAGATCATTCAGGTTTGTGTTAACATCGGGACTGAGGTGGAGAGTAGGAAGAGCTGTTGGGATCTGGTCCTCACATCCAATCATCCCCGAGTCCAGGGGTTTGCTGCAGGAATCGCATCTCTTGGTCTATATCATGTATCGAGGTTGATGCCCCAGTTTGGCCTAAAACCTGTGGGTATCACGGACTAATTCAGTGTCACTTTGTTGAGGAAACTCAGCAGAACGAGAAATGCCAATAGCTTCGAATCTCTGATAGAGCTGGAGCTGGCACATGCAAGAGTCATTTGCACTAAGCAGATATGCAAAATGCAGATTATAATCCAGTAGGCATATTTCAGTATTTGAAAGCCCCAAAACCCTTATTTTTCCGTTTGAAGGAATCAAGTAAGACCCTACAATCCAATCTAATAATCCCCCAGCTGGATTCTCTGAGCTCTGCTGCACACTGCTACTGTTAGAGAAAAGCATTTAAAAACAAACTGGGGAAAGAGCAGCAGCTGCAATGAAGCAGGATGCTCAGGGCACAGGGACCTGGGCAACTGCTTCTCTCCAGCTGGTTCAAAAGCTAAAAGCTCCGAGTTTATAAACCAATTGGAAATACATTCCAAATTGATGGTGCTCTTGATTGAAAAGACACTGAATCATGTTATTAATACACTCAGGTCTTGGGTTTTCTCCTTTCTCTTGTTCTTTCAGTGGAAAGGCTCTGTTTATTAATCTCAGGGGAAATAACCCATCAGGTTTCCAGAGGCACCAAAGTACAGATCCCTGGAAGAATTTTTTTCATTCTTTATGCCTAATAATAACATCATACCTATAATGTGCCCGTTTAATGTTAAGCACTGACTGGCCAATATAGAGAAGTAATTCACAGTGATAAACCATGTGCTGGGCTTCTCATTTGTATTCACAGCGAGTCTCAAGCCCTACAAGGTGATGTTCTGCTGCGCTTGGTTGTATTCAGCACTCTGCAGCAGCTATTTGGAAGAGAAGGAGAGGAAAGATTAATTTGGGGATTGAATTCAGGGCAGTTGAAGATGAAGCTGAAGTGCCCAGGCAGGTGCTTGGAAGGAATGGTATGGAAAAGCTCCAGCACAGCCCCGGAGCCACTCAGCACCTCTGTGGTGCATTAGGTCTGTGACTCAGCCACTTGTTTGCTGCTCTTGTGTGAGGCAAATCAAGCCTGATGGGGCTTCACAGGTCGCTGGCATTCGCCTGCCCAGGAGATTCAGTGCAAATGGCTCTGCAGATTAGCTGCTGGATGAGCACAGAGGGGCTCAGCCCTCTCCACCCCAGCACGGACCCACTGCTGAGGAGCACGGGCAGACAGAGGACATGGTGCATAAGCAGAGGGGCAGGAGAGAGGAGCTGCTCTCCCCACCGCAGGGCTGCTCTGATAGCTTCAACCACAAAGTGTCTGCTAAGTCAGGGGACTGATGTTTGACCGTCTCTTCCTGCACCAGGACCAGTCCAGCTCTGATGGGCAAGGTGGGAGCACCAGGCCTGTTGAAGGTCACCTTGACACTCTTGGGCTCTTAATCCCAATGCCTTTTACCCACTAGAACATTTGTAGAGAAAGCCAAAGGAACAGGCAAGCAGGAAGAAGTCACAACTGATTTTTCCAAAGCGTACAAATGGTTTGGAAGTAAATTAATTGCAGGGACTCCTTCTGGGACTCCTGCTCCAGTCTGGTTGATAGCTCTGGTTTTGTTGTTCCAGCAGCTTCCCTGACTTTCCAACATCACAGGTTTCAGGCCTCATTTGTTTTAATTTCCAGCAAGCTTTTAAAGTGTAAATGAAATTTTAGATGCTTTTTTCCTTCTTTCTCCTTCTTCCTGATGCCAATCTGTGTTCACTGAGGAGCAGCGCAGGAGTGGGGCTCATCAGTTGGACTCTGCTGTGCTCCATCCTTCTCTTAGAACTTGAGCAGTGTTTGCTTTTATGTTTATTGTTTCTCCAAGTGAACTAAAACGGCATCCAAAATGAGATGGGATGAGGTGGGGCTCTGGCTGCTCTTTGGCAGCTTCAGCAGACAAAGCTGTGCTTTTTTTAAGTGATAACACTGGAAAAAGAATCTGAGGTTTGTGGTGTTCCCATTTGCCTGCTGAGGACACGGGAGGTGGCAAGGCTGGGATTTGGGTCTAAGCTGCTTCTTCCTTTCTCTGTCTGCATGGTTAGGTGGGTTACAAGTTACTGGTTAAATTAAACAGCATGGAAATTACCAGCCCTGAAGCAAAGGCTTTGAAACTCCAAAGGCTCTCAGCTGTGTCTTACTCCAGCAGGAGGTGGTGCCTGATGTGTCAGACATCATTAGGAGAGGGTTTCAGATGGCAGCAGAGCCCCAAAGAAGTACCACTGGTAATAAAGATTAGGTCAGAGGAGGGGAGCATGCAGAGGACACTGTATCACGCACCCCCTCGAGCGCAGTCAGATGTGCACTGATAGCAGTCATGAGCCCTCAGCTTTTCCCTGCTGCAGTTCCTGAGGAGCAGGGCCTGCTGCTCCTGGCAGAAATGTGCCTTGTCTTGGCTGTGGGTGAAGGAAGGGCCCTGAAACAAGCCCCTCGCAGGGTGTTCAGGGAGGGTTTTGCTGGGCAGGGCTGGGAAAACTGGAAGGGTAGAGTGGGTAACAGCACTTGCCCCTTGCCCTGCTCTGGATGCTGCTGCTGTGGATAATGGGGGGAGCTCAGTGGCCTCATCTCACCATACCCTGAGCATCACTGGCTCTGAGCTGAGCAGGGCCCAAAGAAATTCCCTGCTCCCAGCAGCTTCTCACTATAAAACATGTAGGAAAAAAGCGAGGGATGGCAAGGGGTGAATCTTAATGAGCTTTTTCACAAAAAAAGGCTGTGTGGACTGGAATGAAATGAATTATTGCTGAGCTCTGGAGCACCTCTGAGCCTTGTGATGTTTTATATAGCAGAGACCACTTTGTAGCTTCCCAGCTTCCCCCCAGCAACATCGGGATCAC
Organism: Bolborhynchus lineola; assembly: GCA_025448015.1. Classification (NCBI taxonomy): domain Eukaryota; kingdom Metazoa; phylum Chordata; class Aves; order Psittaciformes; family Psittacidae; genus Bolborhynchus; species Bolborhynchus lineola. The sequence goes on along the minus strand of JAOEHX010053988.1, from coordinate 6,687 downwards.
AGGGAGCAGCTCTGGCTGTCTCAGTAGTGAGTTCTATAGCAATCTCTTAAGTCCCAGGGATGCCTGAAATAGCTCAGTGGGGTTTTGCATTGTAGGAGCGCCTGGTGGTGCACCATAGCCCAGCAGAGGTCTGTGCTGCTGCCTACAGACTGTCTTGGGTCTTTGGCACGGATGGGGATGTGTGTGCTGGCTGGGGTGTGAAGGGTCTGGTCCCCCTTGGTTTGTCTGTTGGGTCTTCTGCAACGTGGCAGAATCCAAGCCCTGGGGGAGCGGATGGGGTAGGTTGGGTCTCAGCACTCTGTGCACTCCCTGTTGCAGCGGAGCGTCAAACCTCCCCTGTCACATCAGTCAGTTCAGCTGAGCATCACTCCTGCAGCAGTGCCCTGGTAAAGCAGCAGCAACTTGCAGAAATCCCCATCTGCTGCTGCTGATTTTCATGTCATTTTCTTCAATTTTGACTTTGGTTTCAATGTGATTGGGTTTGGGATTCATAAGGAGATGGGAGTGGGTATGGCTGTGGGCCTTCAGGCTCTTTAGGATTTACACCCTGCTCAAAAAACAGAGCTAAATCCACTTTTCTTGGGCCTTGATTCATTTCACATCCCCCAGTGAAGCCAGAGGGAATTATTTACCCCCTTACTGCTCACTTGCATGATTAAATCCTATTTATATTTAAATTATGATTTTGAAAGTTCAAATCTTTCATCCTTACATTTATGGCTGCTTTTATACCTGGCCTGTACAGGTCACAGCTGATGCACACTGCAACTAAACCATTCCCATGAGTCTCTCTAGTCACAAAGATCGTATTTTTGGGTCATCTGCATGTGTTTGGCCCCATGCACAAGCAGAGGAGGTTGGGCAGGAGGGAGCGTATGGGCAGGCAGTGACATAGCAATTTAGAGCCTTTTGTGAGTTGATAGACTCTGACTTTTATCCCAGCATCTCTTGGAAATGACACCGTGTATCACAGAGGCGTTGGCTGCAGGAGAGATCTGTAACAAGAGCGCAGCTCGGATGATGGTAGAGCCACGCAGAGCTGCTGTGCACACAGCCCAGAATGGTTATTAGCTTCCTCCTGTCAGACAGATATGCCTGCAACAAGCTCCTCTGTTAACAGGCTGTCAGCAAACTAAGCAGCAAGGCAGAAGGCTGTCCGTGCCTTGGTGGCCTGTGCTCACTGCTTTCCTGCTGTGGCTGAAGCTGCGTTTCCCCTTGGAGCATAGCCGGGAGCATTGCCGGGTGTGTGGCAGGGATGGGTGGCCCCGTGTATGCACAGACCGATGCTCCGCGGGGGCTGTGGCGTGTTGCTGCGGAGCGGTGGGCTTGGAATTCCTTGGCAAAGAGCTGGGGTTTGCGGCTTAAGCCTTTCCTTGATTCATGTGATTTTCTTCTGTGTCCTGTAATTTCAGAGTAAATGAGGGCTGGGTGCAATTATTGCAGGTGCTTATTTTGTCATGACAGGGCTTTGTGCACCGGCATTCACTCCCGTGCCTTTTTATTGCTGTGGTGCTGAGGTACTTTAGGCATAAAACTTGGGCACTGACAAACCTGTAATTGTATTCCCACAACATCTCCTTCCTCTGAAAGCATAATTGGATGTAGCTGGGCAGTGAGCAGTGCCACAGTGGGAGAGCATCAGGCTCCCTTCCTGCTTCCATTCCTTTGAGTTTTATAAAGCTATTGGCTTTGTGAAGGGGCCAGAGGTAAAGTGGCTCACTGGGCTCCGGGCTTCCAAACTCCTTGAAGATGGAAGGACTCCAGGCTTGGCCCCCACCTGCTTTGTGAAGCTGTAGGACCAGATGTGAGATTGAGAGCCGGGATAAGGCCCTGGGGAAAATGGGCACATGTTCCTCCTGTAGCCTGAAGGAGCAGGAAGAAGTCACTCCCAGGCTGCTTGGTGATGAGCTGAGGATCCGTGCAGGAGAGGAGCAGGGCTGGAGCTTCGGGACTGACCAGCTGCAGGGATGGAGGTCTGATTTCAGTCCCCTGGCCACAGTGGTACACGGAGCTTTGGGACTTGCTGCCTGCCGAAGCAGAGCCCAGCTCCAGGCTGGCCAGTGGTGTTTGGGATCCTGCTGGACTAACGTAGCTTATCTTCCATGGAATAGGCTGTTCTCTCTGAGCTGATCCAGGGGCTTTGCAGCTAATCTCACTTGGATTGAGAGCAGTCCATTGTAGGGTGAAAGCCTTGTCATTTGCCTTGGGGGTGTTTTATGACTTTGCCATTTTACTTTCTAGTGATATCCTGTGGGAACCCAGGGACCCCCAGCAACGCCAGGGTTATATTTAATGACGGCCTGGTCTTCTCCAGCTCCATTATCTATCAGTGCCGAGAAGGCTACTACTCCACGGGAGTGCTGAGCAGGCACTGCACGGTGAACGGGACATGGACTGGGACCAGTCCGGAGTGCACAGGTGAGCGCTGGGATGAACTCCTGGAGGATGAGATGAATGATGCTGCCAGGCTCCGGGGACGGCTTGTCAGGGCATGTTGGATGCTCGCTGTAGATGCACGCACACGTGTTTGCGATAGGAGCTCTGTTAAACTGTCTAACAGCAGCTAAAAGTGCCTCAGCCTGCAGCCTCTGCAAGTGCCTAATGGAAAGCTCTTGCTTTGGGTTTGTTATTTTCCGGTTGGATGAAGGAAGCTGTGTAACAACTTCATGAGTAAATGTCAGCCCGCCCGGAGGGGCTCTGTGGGGCTGCTGCTGAACGTGAGTGCTCCTGCCTGCTGGCACTGGGGCACGTATGGGCAGAGCCTCTGCTCAGAGCCCCCAGCGAATATGTTGTGTTTCCTCACGGCTCCCGCCCACAGGTGCCTGCAGCAGGAACGTGGATGATGGAAAATGTGGTCTTACACAAGAGACAGTAACTAGGGCAGAGAGGGGGATGCCACGGGCAAACTGTCTTCCACCTAGCCCAGATCTGACCCAGGTTTTCTTTAATGTTTCATGCGTGTCAATACTTCATCTTGCAAGGACTTGGTGTGCTGTTAAGACCACTGTTTGCTGCACTGAGTAGAAACAGTTTTCTCCCTATGCTGTAGTCCAGCCTGCTCCATAGCTAGTGCCACTTCCCACATCCTCTGTGCCACAAATGCTTCCTTCTCCATGACGAGTGGGTTATCTCCTGCATTGAAACACTCAGGACCATCAGGTTTGTACTTACTGCAGATCTCGGAAGTGTGAGACAAGGGATGATCAGCCAGAAATGCTTCTTTTTCTTTGGCAGTGATCAACTGTGGTGACCCTGGTGTGCCAGCCAACGGCATTAGGCTGGGCAGTGATTTCACCTACAATAAAACCGTGGTGTTCCAGTGCATGCCTGGGTATATGATGGAGTCAGACAGGGCATCCTCTCTGACTTGCACGAAAGACCGAACCTGGAACGGCACCAAACCTGCCTGCAAGGGTAAGATTGGTTGCTTTAAATATCAGAGGATACAAGTTTTACAGGCCACAAACTTCTTGTAACTTGGAACAAGGTAATAGGCAGCAGCTACTGCAGTGTGCCTGGAGCCCCCTTGGGAGTTTCTTGGTCTTGTCAGTCTATCTAGTGTTATGGGCCTTGCCCAATTTCATCAACATAGCATGAACACCTTGCTATCTTTAGGTCTATCAATAATCACAGTGTGCCTGGTGGGGGAGGAATTGGTGTTATCCTGTAGTAGATAAGGGAAAGTGAAGCACGGAGAGCAAAGTGACTTACTCTGTGCTAAAACCCAGATCAAACTCAAGTGAAAGACTGTGTTTTGCAAGCAGGCACATTGTGGCATCCTCCAGAAGTCTGAAAATTGTTTCTTCCAACTCCTTTCATTACTTCTCAGTTCTGAGATTGCCTCAGTAGTTCAGTGATAGGAAATGGAAATAATAGAGCAGTGGCAGGACTGGCTGGATCTCTTGTGTAGATAAGAGTTGTAGCAGCATCTGTATACTACTTTGGCAGCCTGGAAAATTCACCTGTCATGATTCTGATATAAATACAGACCACAGAGAAACTTCCAAATGCACACCTGAAGCTGTAAAGAGCAATTCTTGCATTCCTCTTTCATCCTCTCCACTGAGCTAATGTTGCAGGAATAATACAGAATATGGCCAGAGTCTCATTTGGAGGCCTGGCCAATCTGCATGAGCTTAGCATCTTTTGCAGCGCTCCCCTGAGCTAAAATGCAAAGTGCTGTAAAAATGTCATCTTAGAACACCCTGGAGCGGATGAAATACAGACTGGTTGTTGATTCAGCTGCTAATGTGAAGCTCAGCCACGTTGTCCAAAATGTATGGGTCTTCCAGGGAATCGTAGATGAGTTTTCACACTGAGAGTAGATTCTTGCCTTGAAATGAGCACTGACTCAGGGATCTGACTTGGAGATTTGGGATGTGGTTAAGACTTCAAAGTAAAAGTTTGCTCAGCCCCTGCTGGACCAATCCCAGGTTATGCTTTTGTCCTGAGAGCAGGATGTAACTTTGATCCTAGGTGGATTTGCTTGTTAATGGAAATAACGATGCTGAGAAGTCCCGAGAACTGACTTGCTTTTGTTTTTCATTCAGCTATCACCTGCAAATCCCCACAAGCCATTCCCAACGGGAAAGTGGTGGGCTCGGACTTCAGCTGGGGCTCCAGTGTGAGCTATGCCTGCCTGGAGGGGTACCAGCTCTCCCTGCCCGCAGTGCTGACCTGCGAGGGGAACGGGACGTGGAGCGGGGAGATCCCTCAGTGCTTCCGTGAGTAGGCAGCCACCAACATGTTGATGCATGAATTGGGTGCAGGACTGAGCTTTAAACCCAGTTGGTTGCTCTCCCTCTGACATCTCTGGTCTCCATCTTGCATGTTCATCTGCCCAAGGCATCTTTACAACTGGTTGCTTGCCCGTGTATCTCCCCGGTGATGGAGTCTTCTGCAGTCACAGCTCTTGAAAGTGCCAAAAGCCATAGGCAGAAGAACTTTGGCAAAAGGCACTGTTGTTGCAGCAGAAGTTGGGAATGTTTTGTGAAGGCAGAGCTTTGGCTGGGTGAAACCTTGAGTGCTTGATACAATAGCTAATGCAAAAGACATAGTTGAATGTCTTGTGATGATAAAGGCAGATTTGAGTTTCTTCTCTAGGCTGAATGGCTGGCAGCTGCCTAACAGCCGTTTTCATATTAAATCATACAAAGCCCTCGCTGTGTTCCTTTGCACCTTTCCCTGGATCTTGTATAATTAGTGGGCTTTCTGTGTGACATGGAACCCTACAGTAGTTTGACATCGTGCAATTAGAGATACATTTTAAAGCTAAGCATGCTGCTAGAGAAAAAAAGAAAGCAAAAGGATGGGGAAAGAGGTGGAAGTTAATGAACGGCAATTGACAAAAAGGGAGAATTACAAGGAGAGTAGCCAGCAGTGCCTTCTGCCGATGCTAATCCTCTGCTCAGTCGCAGAGCTTGATGACAGGGAGTGCTAAGGTTTGGGCCAGTAATAGACCCATCCTTAGCTTACTGACATCACTTGGTCTTGAGGAGGTTCATCGCAGTCCGCTTATCTCTGCCTGTTGCAGCTGTGTTCTGCGGGGATCCGGGGATACCTGCTCAGGGCCGGAGGGAGGACAGAGGCTTCACGTACCGCTCCTCCGTGTCCTTCTCCTGCGTCGCCCCGCTCGTGCTGGTGGGATCAGCCCGGAGGTTCTGCCAGTCGGATGGGACGTGGAGCGGGACCCAGCCCAGCTGCATAGGTAAGGGGGGACCTCTCTGTTGGGAAAAGAGCTTCGAGTGATCACCTTCCTTCTCCGTCTGTAGCAAAATTGGGGTTCATTCCTGGGCTTGCAGAAATTAGCACTTACTTCCCCTGAATTCAGAATGAATAGAGGTGATATTTGAGGCTTGCTGCTTCAATTCAGTGCCTGTCGCCATCATTCCTGCCTCATTGGTGGTCAGTACCCCAGAGCCTCCGAGGAAGAAGATCTCCTCCCTGTTCCTGCTCAGCACTTTGCTTGGCCAGCCAGTGGGCAAAGAAGTGTCTCTGCAGAACTTCCAGATTAACATTTGCTACCTGGGCTGTTGTCTTTGCACAGTGCTGGGCTCTGTGCTGCTTAGAGGCTTCCTTGGGAACCTCCAGCCCATCGGTAGCAGCAGTGGGACTGAAAATGCAATTTGGCCACATTCTTCCGGTGCCCATTTTCTGGGGCTTCCAGAGCCCTTTGAAGCCCCTGGAGGTGTCTATAACCATTACTAGTCACAGCATTTTTCACTTGTTTAAACCTCTTGAACTCCATTGCTCCTGTGGACATAAACTGCATGGGCTGTGTGCTGTTACCTTAACTGTGTACCTGAACACCGCCATCATCCCCTCCTGTGGGCACTGGAGACAGAAACACATCTCCGACTCTTCTCTATGGTTTCAACCACTCCAGCTCCATCTCAGTGCATCACCAATTAGAGGAATGTGAAAATACTCATGGCTGGAACCTCCAAGCTCCCTACTGATTTCACTGGGAGCTTTCTCACACACTGAGAGTTGGGAGCACCTGCCTAGTGTTGTAAATACTGGCTTTAAATGATGCATCACTTACTTGCAAATCCTTCCAATGCCTAAAGGGTCTGACAGCAAAGCTGGAGAGGGGCTTTGGACAAGGGCCTGGAGGGACAGCACAGGGGAATGGCTTTAACTGCCAGAGGGGAGACTGAGATGAGCTCTTGGGCAGAAGCTGTTCCC